>VYZW01003688.1:65474-85342 GCA_013401315.1 Balaeniceps rex | reverse complement strand
CCCTTCAGGACTGCCTCCCAAAGGACTCTTGTCAACCAGTCTCCTAAACAGGCAAAACTCTTCCCTCCAGAATTCCAAGGTAGCTGTTCTGCTGACCCCCTTCCTTACTTCTCCAGGAATTGAAAACTCTTTACGTGATCGCTATGCCCAAGATGGCCTCCAACCATCACATCACCCACAAGCCCTTCTCTGTTTGCAAACAGGTCCAGCGGGGCGCCTTCACNCTCAACCCTATCATCACCATCATTAAGCTCTAGATAATCAAAACAGGTGGTTTTTTTCTGCAGCAGCAGCAGCTGCATCTCCTGCCTCAGTCACTACCAAGAGCTCTGTGATGAAGGACTGTGAATGAGGAAGGATGGCTGGAAAGCAGGAGCATCAAGAAGGGGCCAAGGGACATGGGAACCAGGGGGAGCCACCAGAACTGGTGCACAGAGAGGATGTAGGATCCCCATCAAATCAGACAATAGCCTCCAGTGAAACATGTTCTGGCCACATAGGGTGACAAGGGAGTGGAGGATATTAATTTTCATTGTTTAAGGGAATGCCCCTCTGATGAGCATATCTACAAGACAGGGTGAAGTAGCCTCCGTGCCTCATATAAAATAGGAGACAAACTATTTTCCTACTTGAGCTTGGGTTATGTATTAATCACGGAAGACTTTCCAGATGGAAGATGCTGGGTATATGCAAAGTCTTGCAAAATTAAGTAGGGATTTTTTTAATTTAAAAAAGCAAAAAAACCTGTAATGTGAGCTGTCCAGACTCTCTCAAGAGGCAGCGGAGAGCAGAATTTAGGTTTTCCCAAGGCAAACATCTAAAATGATTTGTATATTACCCTCTGAAAGGGCTTATTTCTACCAGATGACTATAGATTAATCTAGATTGGACTTTTATCATGTAGGTATTAAAATATACAGCAAATTGCAGTGAAATGAATCCTAGTCTACTTTCCAATAATCTGTGTGTTTATTTCCATGTTTTTAAGGACCCTGAACTATGGAAAGGTTTAACTTTGTCAGTACTCTGACAATTGAATGAAAGCTGGAGGTATTCAACAGCTGAATATTAACTTCAATAACATGCAAGAGTTTGAAAGTACAAAGAAAACATGGTTGAACTGTATGACTGAGATAATGCAGGGATCAGCCTCTTTCTGTTTTTCTGTTGTTCCTTAAGAACATAAAGAACTGACTAGTTTGTTTCAGTTTGGCAAGAGTTAGTAATTCAATAATATGTCATATAATGATGAATATGCCAGAGAGTCAGAAATCAATGACTGAGAGTGTAAAACTTTAAAAAGTTAGTGAATTATTTAGGTCTCTCTCTTAATTGAGCAATTTTTCCAGGCATGTTTTTGAGTAGCTAAGTGTGTTTAGAGAGCTAGCTATTTGTATCATACAGTCTCAACTTTTATTTCTTTATCTGCCTAAAAGTCTAGTTAGCTGCAGCTAAGGGTACGGGCAGAAGATTTAACATAGATGAGTCAGGATGGCTTAACAAGTTACCACCCGTCTCCTCAGCTGACGTCATTCTCTATCACAGGGTTTTTTTTTTCCCTAAACTCAAGGCAAAATGCATGAGCCTTAACCTCATTCATTATTGCTTAAGCTAAGACACACAACTCTTCAGGCAATCTCAGAGCATGCACACATGTAGATACAGTGGCTCAGTTAATACATAATAGCTTTAATGAGCTTCTGTAACTCAATCCCATCCTGTGGCCTTACTCCAACACAGGCTGGCATTGTACTTCAGTAATTTAGTTCTTCATAGCTGCTCTGCTAGCTTTCATCCTGCTTTTGCTTAGGCAAAGCCAATATGAAACTGTCCTTGGCAGAACAGTATTGTTCTAAGGATACACTCCCTTCTCACCCTGTACAGAAGATGACAAAAGGGAAGAAGCAGCCTCAATATCAGGAATTGGAGCTAAATTAGATACAGTTACACTAATATAATGCTTTGTGGTGGTTATTATGGGCTCAGGGTTTGAAATAACTCAAATCCGGTATTTATTCTGAGAGTGCCTTAGAAAGAATAGAGATCCTGTCTCTTTCATAGAGGGAGGAGGAGGAATGAAGGGCAAGGAGGAAAGAGAAAGGTGAGATTGCCCACTTTCCCCTATATACCTTGTGTCTTTTAGACATATCCCCAAAGGAAGCGGAAAAAAAAGCAGAGCAAGTCTGCTTCTGCAGGAAGCACCTGATCCAAGATGAGGCAGTTTACATTATCTTTTTTACATCAAGACCCTTGGGAAAGTCCTGTCCTTCCCTTAGGCACAGCCCTTTCTACTACTGTGAAAATAGTTACCTGCTACCCCTTGTTTAGAGAGAGATGGGCCAAACCTTTGTGGAACAGTGCAAAACAAAAGTAGGAGCACTAATTTAATTGCTGAAGATTTGGTACATATTCCCACCTGTTTTGCCTTGAGGGGTTGTGAAGCACCGCAGAAGTTTCTTTGTAAAATAAGGTACTTTCCTATATTGTATTTGTCCTGTTTACCTTTTAATCCCACCAATGTTACATAGAGCAGATTTATCATGACCATTTTAGTTCTCATCTGGTCTTGCAAAAGGACTGAGTTCATCTGTAACTTGGTACTGTCAGTGCTGTTTGTTGCTGTAGTAACAAAGTAGTGCTATATACCTTCAAGAATCAGTGCTGCAGAACTGCTGATTTTTCTAATAAGGTTGAAAAAAAAAGATAAAAGACCCTTTTGATTACATCTATCTTTCTTTGTGTTGTAGTGCTGCAACAATGGAACTTTAATGTTCCCTCTGGAATAAAAATATGAGAAAGCAGGTCTTTCTCCATTGTACGAGGTTGAAGGAAGGTCTGAACTTTAAATCCCAGTGACATGGACATATACTGCTGGGCTCAGTTTCACGTTGGTACAATCGTGAAAAATTACAATGAAGTCTACAGAGTTATGCTGACATAAAATGCCTCTGAGCAAGGTTGGAATCCAACCAACTAACTTCCGTAAATTTGCATCAGCTATATACCCATGGGCTAACTTGAAGACACATATCCTGGCCCACCCTGACACAGTACTGTCTACCTCTGTGATAGCTCTGATGTTTGGTAGTGGTCCAGTGGTGGATATAAACATTTGCTTGTAACTGGAGTTTTTTTTAATCAAGAACATCTTCATTTCATTCCTACTTTCATTTCCTACCGCATACACTGGAAAACAGCATAATCAAGAAGTTTCCTATTCTCAAAATGTGCAAGCTCAAACTTAAGTTTTAAGTAAATACTTCAGTATTTACTATAGCGTGGTTGTCTCCTTCCTTTCTCTCACTGAACACACCAGCATGGCTACAATTATACTTGTATGCACAGGGGGTTGTGTTTGCACTTAGGCAGACTTATGCCAGTACAGGAAGCAAGATCAGTTCGAGCAGTAGATGCTTTAGAAATTATAATTTCTTTCCACATGTATACTTACATGGGTATAGGTATATTGGGAAAAGAAATGCTCTCTAAATGGCAAAATCGTACTCAATAATGACAATATGCTGGCGAAATTAATCTAGACAATTATTTATTTTTTTAACTAGGACAAAAAGCTTGGAAGAAGAGACTGTCTCTCCCCATACTCCCACTAACATTTCATATATTGTAAATACTGTTATTTTAATGAAAGTCTTAGGCTTTTTAGTCTGCTTCACGTACTTTGAGTGCTTGGAATGGACACCACTGTAGCAACAGAAAGAGTGACTGGACAGTATTAATAGGTTTGTTGTTGGGTTTGGTTTTTTAATGAGACTTTTGTGTAAATTTTCACAAATTATTTTAAAAATCCAATTAAAATGATTTATCATTCTAATGCTCAATTGTTTGAAACCTAATTGTTTGCATCATATAAGAATTTGAAAGATGATTACGATGTAACTCAAAATTCATATAATTTGATTGTTCTTTCCCAGCCTTAGAAAAAACTCAAAAAACCCCATAAGGGAAAAGCATATGCAGTGACAAAAGCACTTCTCTGTATTTCAAAAATTCTTGGTGGATGACAGTGGGAGTAGTAAAGAAATGTGGCAATTCAGTGAAGAATCTCCAGCTGACTGTTCAATAAGCATCTGAAAGAAGATGAGACTTCATGAATCAAATTCAAGTGGAGCCCTGAGACCACCCCACAGCAGAGATTAAACGTGCCCCATAGGAATGAAACTGCTAGTGCTTTGCCATTGCTTCCGAAGAAGTTCTGCCTTTCTCCCTGTGGCAGACCCTTACTCCCCCTCACCACATCCCCCAGGCCAGGTTAGGCAGGCATGGTGCATCTTCTACCTGGGGAGTGTGGCAAATAGGCCTCAGTGTCTGCACTGCAGCTTTCATCGAGGTATCGAGCTTGCCAGCTTAAGCACAGATGGCTGCGTGTCTGCAGCAGCACAGAGCTGTGAGAGAAGCTGGGCAGCTGCTGAAACGCCTAACCTACACTGAGCTCAGGGCTGCCACAGCCAGACCACTACAAATCCTAGGCTGTCTTAGCTCCCTATTTAGCAGTCATAACTGAGAGCACTCCAAACATCCCGGAAATGTTTACAGAACTGAGGGCCTTACAAGGGTACAACAAAAGCAAAATCTCATTGTTCATTAGGGATATTCAGAGCTCTTTGGCTCCCTTCCTTCTCTTCCTTTTCTCTTTATTTTCCCAGACAGTTGCAACTACTGTGTCTGGTGACCTTCATAGTTTTGCTGTTCCATCCTATTATCACAAAGTCCCACTGTTGGATTTTTATTCCACTTTCATTACATAGCATCTGCACAATTTTTGAAAACAATTTTGAAAATTGAAGTGTCCTGTTTGTACAGTCCCCATTTTCTTAGACTGTATTATTTATTGCTGGAACATCAGGACTTTCACATCTCACCAGCCTGCGGAACTGAAAACGAGTTATGAAAGGCCATTAACAACTTTGCAAAAGTAAGTTATGTATCCACACCAGCCTATTGTCCATTTTAAGAAATCAGATTGGTTTTAGGTTGTTTGGATTGGCTTTTCTATATTCTGTGTTCAGCATATTTGTGCAGGGCCATATCCTTCCTTTCGATCTGCTTTCTGTAGCATTTTCTAATATACTGATTTATTTGGGGTGCTACGTACTCAGGATGAAATCCCTGCCCGCACTGAAGTTAATGGGAGTTTTGCCTCAAGCAGAATATATATTAATGACAAGTTCTGCTTTTGAGACAAGGACTTTGCTGGTGTGCAGCAGTGTCTGTGTAATGGTTCCCATGGATGGGTAATCACTGAAAGTTTTGATGTGGGGAGCAGAGCAGCATAACAGGAAAGATCATGCTCACATGCAGGTCTGGCAAAGCTGCCTTCCAGAAAGGCAGCGTGTGAGATTGGGCACCAGACTGTTGCCACAACTTTATTCATACACACTGAAACCTTCACCCAGGATGTGTGGTAACTCCCATCAAGACTCAGATCAAAAATAACTCTAAGTTTATTTTTGAATTTGAAGTCTCTAAAATTTATAAATTAGCTTAGATGATACCAAGAGCTCATTTAAGTCATATTCTTGTTGCCGAATTGAACTGTTCTCAACTGAAACGGAACTGTTTCTGAACAAGCTTATGTTAACAGAGAATGTTTCTTTCTATATTTAGCAATCAACTTTTGCTAAAATGTAATAATAAAAACAGACATCTCAAGATAATTTTTGGAACTTAGGCAACACTTATAAGCAGCCACTTAAACACAAATGTGGTCCTTTACAAGAATTCAGATTTAAAAATCTTTTATCATGAGTCTGTATCATCACTCTTTGATGCCTAACACTTAGAAATCTAAAAGAATTAAGGATGACTGTTCAGAATACTTGTATGAAATGCTCATAATAATATGCAGAATGCTAGAGGAAAGTGTAATCACTCTGTAGTTAAAAGCAGCAATGAAGTTTCAGTCTTAATGGAAATGGCAGCTTTCCTGTCTGCAGAAGATACAAGTAAAGATCTCAAAATGTAGCCCAATCTCTTGTGGTTTCTCATGATATTTTTAATACTGACTAAATCAGGAAACTGATTATGGTTAATTCTCTTACAGGAAAGAATTGATTTTGGTGAGAACTAGGGTAGAGAAGACTGTCAAAACTTCGGTTAAAAGCAGATCTGTGTTGCAAAATCTGGATGTAGAGTTTCCCAAAGACGGGGGTTGTTCAGTGCGGTTCTGCATCTTTGAGCAGTGGCCAAACCCAGCTCCGCCCCAGCCTTTTCTTCTAGTTCACCTACTCCATCTAGAGCTCCAGCAGAGGCAGCTTTGCTTACAGCATATTTCTACAAGTTAGTGATTGCACTGTTAGTGATCTCAGTGTTGGTAACATGGCTTCCTCATACAGTGCCTATCTAAAAATACCTCCATATTTATCTTAACCTATTCAAATGAAACAAGTCTTTCAAACCATTATTTCTTTATGTTTAAAGAAAAGCATAGAGGAGATGCTAGGAAGTGGGGTTGGTGGTTAAAAAGGAAGATGAGGGCCAGAATTGCAAAAACACTGAGTCCCGTAAAAATCCAGGAAGGCCTCAATATCTAGCAGCAATTTTCATTTGGGGCTGGGCATTTCACATTAAAAATACCCTAATTTTATTATAATGAATTGTTACAAGCACATTGGCATATAGCAATGCCCGAAGGGTGTTTCAACAGGAAAGTTTTATTTAAGATCAGGAGCACAGTTCTGAAGCAACTCCAGCTGTTTCCACTTACTATACTTCAATTTTCACAGAGCACTCTGCATGAAGGAACTGGACACTTCCCAGGTTAAATACATGAGCTCCATGAATGTACCTAATGCCACCTAACCACTAATTGGCACTCAGTCTGTGGAACCAGACTACAACTGGTTCAAAGAAAATGTTGAAACATGGAGGTCAGGTCCTCAACACCAACTGCTTTGCCCTGTAAATTTACTCTCATTGAGCCATACTTGCTGGTGCAGATGTAACCTTAACTTTGAGTCAAATCCTGCAATCCTTACTTAGACAAAGCTATTAAAACGGATGAGAAACTGGTCTAGGTAATGACCGTTATATGTGTGTTGTCAGCATTTTGAAAGACTGCAGGCAGGTATGAGCTCCCAAACAAACCTAGCCTTCAAGAAAGCTGAGCATAAACTTGCTTTTCCCAAGCACCATCCATCAACAAACCAAGATTTAAATAAATTAATTACCTGAAATTCTTCTGCTTACTATATGGGGATTTGCTGGACAGCATGAGACAAAGTCTGCTTGCCTTTTTTTTTTTTTTCTTCCTTTCTCTCACTAGAGTATGTTCTTGTCCTGTGCCTTGGACCTCCCCTGTAAATCAAATGGAAGTCAGTAAAAACCCAGAAGGCAGGAAGAAGTGGTTTTGGCCTTTAAATTCTGCCCTGATGTGACTCCTTGCTTTGTACTGGTTGCCAGCAATGCCTGAATCTAAAGGAAAATCTTTGTACAATTAACTCACACGTGGTGTGAAGGGTCTGGTAAATACAGCAAGCTCTGCACTTGCTAAAGGGGCAACTCTCCTGCCAGGTGGGACTGACAGGCAGATGTAACAAGCCTGCTACCTCTCCACATGTAATCAGCAATGAATAAAACCCATCTGTGAGCACAAAAAGATGAGTAGCAGACAGGGTTGGGTAAGGTGGGATTTCCCAGGAGAGCTGGAGGTCTGTTTGTGTTGTTATTTTGTTCATTAAGGTTTTTACATCTCCTTGTGCTGAAGCTTGTTCCTCTCCCTATAGTTTAACAGAGTGTGTTGCTGAATCTCACCCTCAGTCAATTTTCTCATCCAAATCTTTTTGACCTGGTGTCCCAGAAAATTAGGGATACCCATATTGCTATGGGGTGAGTTTAATGCCTGTGGGATGCTTTTGCTGCCTGGCCTCCTTCCCCAGGCACAGGAGGCCTGATCTTCTCCTCTCTGGTATAAAGCAGAGACAGGTAAAGCTGGAAAGAAACACTAAACTAAATCCTAATTAAATTCCTAAACTCTCTATGCCACCACCTTTTTTGAGAAACCTTTTTTTTTTTCCTTTGAGGGATTTGGCAGCTAAAGAAAACCTGTGCCTGCTCCAGCTTTACCGAGCCATGAGCCCTGTGGCAAGTTCCCCATCCAGCCCTGGTTGTGAGACCCTCGCAGCTGAATTTTCCCCCATTTCTGTAGTCACACTGGGCCGGGGCCCAAAGCCCTCATATCTTCCCTCCTCACAGCTGCCCATCCTCAGGGGGTCGTACCAGCTCCCAAAACACCGTGCTTGCCAGGGTAACGCAGCTCTGAGGGCCTTAGCCCTACCACACCCGTAGGAGCTGCAGGAGCTCAAAAAAAAAAAAAAGGAGATGCTCGTAGCTCAACAACCTTGTCTCAAGCATTGGCCGGAGGGGTCACATACGACCAGACACTGGCTGGACACTGCTCATTGTCCCCTGCTTGCTGTGGTCTCAAAAATGGCTCTGGGACCACAGGGTCCTGCCATGCCCTGACCTGACATTTTGGTAGAGTATAAACTCAGGGCATAGTGGGAGTGAAAGCAAGAGCAGCCCTTTGGGGACAATATCAGGGACTGTAAGTCCTTCCTCATGTCCTGGCCCTTGCTATCCTTCCCTGGAGCACAAGCTGAGCCCATCCTGGCATACAGGGTTTCCCCATGAGCCTTGCCCAGCACCATGCCCTCGGCCTCCATTGCTGTGCACGGGGTGCACAAAGCTGCTGCCAAGCTCAGGTGTCTGCTGCACCCAAGGGCTGCTGCCAGTGTGAGGTGGGACCTCTCATTTCTGTACTGTGTTCAACCACCACGCCCGAGGCCAGGGCTCTCCTGAGCAGGACGGAGGTTTCTCCCCCAGACCTGCAGCCACACAGCCTGGTCCTAGCCACAGAGTACGGCTTCTGTTTCATACTAGTTGTGCTGCAACATGTTTTGGGAACCACTTAATTTGCCTCACGAAGCAATCTGCTGTACTTTTTCCAGAAAATGTATTTTAATTTCAAAGGGAAAAAGAAGGTTTATCTGGAAACAGCTGATCAGCTGGTGTGCAGCAGCTGTTTGTGTAAAACCTGCCCAGTCCCCCTGACTGGAGGGCACCTTAACAGCAACCGGACCCCTGGGCCTGAAAAAGCCGATGCAGCCGTGCAGGCTGTGCATGTGTTTTGTCAGCCTGCTGCATCCCAAGCTATGACTAATAGAAGTATTTTGCTATTTATCATCTGATAAATGCTTACTGGCTTGTAATCGGACCCGCTCATAAGAGTCCGGCCAACGTGCCAGCGATTATTTTTGGCTACCCAAATTCCATTTTCCTGTGTTATTTGCTGCAACCAGACCAAGGTGTTCACATTTTGATAGGCGTGTTTTTGGTTCCTGTGCTCACTGACAAACAAGCTAATGTCTTTATTGTTTACCAAAAGGGTGTTGTTGAGGATTACTGGTCTGGATTTTTAAACCTCTCAAGTGTATGCCAGCATGAAATTACTGTCCTTAAAGGCAATTTACTCACTGAGAATCCCACTCTTTTTGAAATAACTCTACCCCTTATATCACCATGTTTTTTCTTTAAAAAACCCCAAGTCTACCACAATTCAGTCCCACTGGAGGAGCATTATCAAATGGAAATCTGCTTGTTCTGAACAACAAATGAAGATATTTGTATGGTAGTGAGTAACTGAGAAAGGTGAGGGGCCATATTTTCTTTTCCAGAAGTCAAGTTGATGGCTGAAGTCTGTCAAAGACCTTGATTAGGAAGAAGCCTCCAAAGTAAGCGGGTAAACGACTGGGTGAGTTCTGGCCCTGCACCTCACAAAACTGAGCAGGCCTGTATCAATGACTTTTTTTTCTTTTCTGGAATTTCTAGCTCAAAGCTTAACCTGCGGGGGATGCTTCTGGTTTCATGGGGAGCAATGACCAATCAAAGGAGGAGTAGACCATCCAGACAAATCAGAGGCTGGCAGGCAAGCAATTTTGTCATCCCCAAGTATTCATCAATTCATAAATTGATTTAAATGCAGTGTGGATTTCTCTTTCTCCCCACTCCCATGAGGGCCAGGAACATTTTAATGCTGAAATACTTACAGATGCTAGCAAAGTGGGGGCTTTGAAATAAAGCAAATAGCCTTCATTCCAAATAAAATTGTACTGACAAATCTGGCTTTTCCCAGCACAATGCTTCCAAGCACCTCTAAACAGGACTGTACTGAACTTAGAAGCAAATTTCTATGATCAATATGAAAATCATACCTATGTACCCAATTTAAAACTGTTTTGTTGAAGTATAAAGAAGTCATATTGGAGGAATTAACAAACACAGTTGTCATTTACAGCCTACGTGTGTGCTCTATTTCCCTTATTCTAAGTTGCATTTGGAGGGGTTGTTTAGGTTTTTTTCTTTTTTCCTCATGTTGTGAAGGTTTTTTAGCTACTTGGTCACAGTGATGATTGATTATGGAGGCTACTACTTAAACCGGTTAGCTGATGATGGATGATGCAGGCACTGAGAGGCCATTAGGATTTTGGTGAATGGGAGAACACAGGATAGATGTAAGAAAAAAATGAACAAATACATTGTAGAATTAAAAAGTGTGTAATTAAATGTGGGTTTTTTTGTAGTAGAACAAAAATCACTATTGTTATAGCTCCTTTAAATGTGTATAAACCATTTTCCAAAATGGAATGTTCAGTATTTATTTAAACACACACACACACACACAAATACTAATCCCAGTATAAAGCAGTTTAGAATGTAAGTTTAACTATAAACTGTTTTATACCCATGGAAGATAGGGACTGTTTTCTCCAGATATTCCTGAACTTAAATTATCTAAAATACTTCAGTGTATACCTAATTAAGCAGATGAATAAATCCCATTGAAGTCAAAGAAGCTACTGATGTGATTAAAGAAGATACACACTTAAATTCTATTTGGAGTTTAGATCCAAAAGCTTAAAACTCCATCCCCATTGAGCAATACATTTAGGCAACTTTAGACACTTGCCTAAATCAATAGGATTAGATGTTTGCTTGAAGTTACCCATGAATTTAAATGCCATGTTAAATAGGAAAGTACTTATGTAATGGATTAGCTCCGGTTGAAAATTTGTAATTATTATCTAGGAAAGTTTTTAAGGACCTGAAATACTTTCATTTTTCCATTAATTTTTAAACCACCTTCTAGACAAGAGAAAATATTTTCAGTTTTAACTTTTCATCCCATTACCTTACCTTCTGCCATCTTCTTTCCACTAGAAAAAATAAGTGGTGGAAAAAGAAGGGAATTCTTTTTTCATTCATAGGGGAAGGGGAACATCAAGTTTTAATTTCTTGATTTTTTTTTTTTAAAGAAAGCTAGAAAATTTCAAATGAAGTAATTCTATGTAAAACCAAACAATGCATTAGTGTAATTCATACTTTTCTAACTGGGCCGGTTGAACACAAGACTTGTAGAAGGTTTTCACTTAAGTGTACAAAGAGCTCTGAAGTCACTTTTTCCTGACATGAATATCTGTAACGTCATTCTAATTTACCATTTTTTTCACTGCTTTGAGATGACCAGGTACTCCAGATCTAAGAGCAAGAGAAGAAACAACCCAGCGTTTGTATTAAGAAACATTTTTATTAACAAAACAGTAAATTCCACTTGCTTAGCATTTCCAATAATGAATAAATTGGCCTTGCAACAAATAAAAAAATCGTAAATATCTATCACAGAAAGCACTATAAGGTTAGGGGCATTGGGCCTCTCTTCGATGTCTTAGGGTTGAAAGTTTCACACATTATTTAGTGTTTTGTTAAAAAAAGCAACACAATACAGTCATAGAAATGAAGCCATCTCAGTCAAACAAATTAGGTTATTATAGAGAAAGGATCCAATTTTATGTTAGGTAGTTGGTTTATGTCTGTTTGTTTGTTTGTTGTTGCTGCTGTTTTTAAACAAAAAGGAATTTTAAATCCGCTTGCTGGCACTTCTGATACATCCATATTTGTTTTTTGTTAAATTATGAAATTAAAGAGGAAAAAGGAGAACCTTCAGAAACAGTGTTAAAATCGTGTTTGCTTATTATAGTAGTAGCAGATCTTTTTTTCCTTGATGTATGGATTTAGTTAAAGATTAATCTACCAAACTGCCTGGAAGTTGACCTGACCATGCTATTTCATTAATGCAATCAATACCAAGCAGAAAAGACCATTTCATCTCGCCCAAACCATATTCCGTCATGTCCAGTCTCCTGTCATCAGATTATTCTTGTTCTTCTACATATCTTCAAGCACTGAAATCTGAACACCACCTGGCTTTCAACTTCTTCTTTCCCCCCTCCAGCTGAAGTCTCTTGCTTCCAGCAATGACCTCCAGTATACCTGACCCTGCTGTTCCCTGAGTACAGCTGTCTTGTAAAGGTGGGAGAAATTATGAATGCCACAGGTGAACAACAATCTAAGAAATGAACATCAGATGGATTTTGTGAACCTGTTCTCATTTTTGTGTAAATGCTAATGAAAATAAAACATTGTTTTACAGATGCAACATGACACACCTCGATGTGGTTGGCAATGTTCAAGAGAGGTGTTTTCATGTCAGCTACATGTATTTTTAAAGTGCTCTGACTCCCAGATAGATAGCTGTACCAGTTTCCAGCCTTTTTTATCAGCTACAGTGAATAACACACAACAAAATATTTTGTGCATGCTGTTTAAAGCTAATTGTAAATTTCTCCTTCTTGTCTGTAAAGTGTGAACATCTGTATCCCTCCCAGGAGGCCTTCCAATGATTTGGTTGATTTCTATTGAACTACCCTCTTTCTGTCTAATGTATTCCCTTTGAATTTCCGTGTAAATAAAATGTTATGCTATGATTTATTGCTGTGAACCTAATGAAGTAATACTAGAAAAAAAAACCTTAACAAGTAAATTACATATTATATTTAATTTGTTTAACTAAAATGCATTTATGTTTTACATATGCAAGAAAAGCTATGTGTTACTTTAAAACATGATGAACTTATATTTGTCTGGTTATGATGTCTTGCAATACTACACAATCAACTTAGCTAAAAATACTTTTTCATATGTCAAAATGCCCACCATTGAAAAATACTATCGTGCACCTCAAGATTATTTCCTTTTTGGAGAAAGGGGTAAATTCTGCAGTAGAATCAGCCTGGATAATTAAAATGGGTCTTTTTAGATCTTTTACCACCCAATGCTGTAGTAGCTGTCGTTCATATAACTGAATGCCAGATAAACACTATATGATACTTCCTAAGATTCTCAAGAAACTCGTCATTCTCATAATTTCTTAAGAACAAGGTTTCTGTAAGGCAAACCATGCTCTCCAATAGTGAAGCTTTGACTGGAAGCCAAAGGCCAGTTTAAGTCACTAAATATTTAGCTAATTAATGCATGTATATTTCTAGGAAAATTGGCCATTCTGATCAACTTCATTGATGCATATCAGGAGCAAGAGATGGGGATAGGGGGAAGAAGACAAATTACAGTAGAGATATATTTTTGCTTTCTAGTCCACTTCTTTCATACAAACTACTAAAACTTAATTGCAACAGAATAGAGGCTGTACAGGTAAGAAAAAAATTAGCTGACTCTTATATACATTCATACACATCCCCCTTAGTATAACCCCTACACTGTAAATTAAAAAAAAAAAAAAGGGGAAGAAGTCTGGGACAATTTATAATGGCTGCAAAAAAACTGAAGTATGTCTGTTGCTCCAGATGTCATAAAACTCTCTATACCTAGCAACACTTATAACATTGAGTTTACCAAAAATGGCTGAAGAGCAGATATAGTTTGCATTTTCTATACAACAGGCTATAAAACATCACTTATCACAGTCCAGAAAGCACATATAGATGTGTTTTTATATAAACATATGTAATAACATATTAAGCGTGCATGAAAATTTCCCAATGATTGCATCTATGCCCTCTTGTTTGTTTTTTCTTTTTTTTTNGTAGAAATGGGGACTACTGTGGCACACCTATGGATGCTTTTTTTAAAAAGCAGCATTTGAAGAGGTTCACCTCTTCTGCCCACATCCTCAGCAGGCTCTGAGCGCTGAGCTCTGCAGGAGAGTCTGGATTTATGGTCAAGAGCAATGCCTGCTTTATTGTGCCTATTTAATCCTGTTGGCATTACTGATGATTTGCACCAAGGAATAGAGCAGGGCTGTGGGTGCTGGCAAACCAAGACCTCAGTGAAACCCAAACTCCATTCTTCCCCCAGTGTATACATCAGCCATCTTCCCTGTGTGCCCCCAAAATTGTGTGGGTTTAACCCTGAGAGACCCCTCTGTCTGTTTCCTTTATTTCCACTAAGCCTCCTTCTTTTTGCTGCAGGTTCAACTTCTTAAAATGTGGACTGGGTTTTTTCAGGGGTTTCTCCCTCTCATACAAGATTCCTCTTTTGTTTTTTTCTGTTTTTTTTTTTTTTTTTTTTTTTTTTTGTGGAAATGTGCCTTATATTCCAGATTTTTGTTTTTGTTTTTGAAAATAAGGCCTCCGTACTATTTTCCTCACAACCAGAAAGGGGCTTTTTGAAAGTATTTCTACGTAAGTCTTCAGAAAAGCCAGCACTTTGTTTCAAGTGCAAGTTTCCAATCACTGCTTCACTGCACCAGACGGCAAACTCTTTATGTTTGTTTGTTGAGTCACCACATATAATGACAGTCTTCTCTGACAATAAGACTAACTTACTTCTCAAGAAAGCGCTAGCACTTTGGCTAAATCCAGAATCATAGGTAGCTTCTTTTTTCTTTTTTTTTCCTGTTTTGTTTTTTTAATTTGTTTTGTTTCATATTGTGCCTTGATGTTGTAGTAATACTCCTTGCTTTATGAATGCGTGGTGTCATCATTGTCTTTCAGAAATGTTCCAGCAACATAAAGACAGGCAGAGTAAATGAAAACACTGTGGATGTTAGGGAATTTATCAGCTCCTGTTTCTGAAAAACAAGAGCATGAAATGCT
This sequence comes from Balaeniceps rex, assembly GCA_013401315.1. Classification (NCBI taxonomy): domain Eukaryota; kingdom Metazoa; phylum Chordata; class Aves; order Pelecaniformes; family Balaenicipitidae; genus Balaeniceps; species Balaeniceps rex. The sequence goes on along the minus strand of VYZW01003688.1, from coordinate 70,376 downwards.
TGTTTTTAAAAACAGTCTTTCCTTTCTGATTGCATTCCCTGTCTTTTTTGTTTGTTTTTGAATGTGCTTCATAAAAAGTAAAGTAAGTAAGTTTGTATTATGTCTCAGATAAAATGAAGACTATTTCTATACAAGCGTTCTTTTAGATGTTGAGATCAGACATAGTACTCCTTATCCTTATTTTTCTTGTTTTTGTTGGAACTTTTAGCGCTGTTGGGCTGTTTTTCCTTGATCACAGCCCCATTGGATTGTGCTGAGTTACTGATGTAGTTTCGACTCTCATCTACATGATACGATCCTTCGTCTCGATTCCTGTACTTGTACATAGCATACAGGAGGATGAGGATACACAGCGCTGCTGCTGCCACGATCCCAACTACCATGCCTGTTGTGCTGCTGGATTCGCGGATCACCTCGGATGAGCCAGGGTACTCCCTTCCTCCTCCTGCCCTGGTAGGATTTGCTGTAGGTAGATAATGAAATAAGGGAGAGGTTATTATTGAGTTTGCACATTGAGGAATTAGTCATATCTACCTGCTACAAACATGCATCTTCCTTACTGCACTCACTAGGTCAGGACTGCCTATCAATGTACCCTACTCTACCGGTTCGAAAACATTTAGGTTTGCAGCTCATTCCATTTTCATGTCTGTCAGCACAAGTAAACAGGCTTTTAAACAAGGAAAAGGACAGCAAGGAAAAACCTCATTTTAGCCTTCAAAAGTATAATTTCTCCAAATGCTATTATTAAGCAAAGAATGCCTAAATAATCTGGAATAACAGGTGTGCCACAATTTAAATGCCAGGACACAAACATCTGGGAGGAAAGGATCTCCCTCTCCCACTCCCTCCCTCTCTCTTTCTTGCCTTCTGTAAAGAACAAAAAGTGACACTATAGTACTTATTGAGAAGACAGTGATAATGAGACAGACTACCAAACAAAATGGGGGGAAAAAATCAAAATTCCCCCTAATAATAAATGATAGCAGCCAATAACTTGGCTACAGATAAGGTATCCTCAGCTCTCCTTTAGACTTCCCTCAGCAAGCTTCTCAATTTCTCCTTTCCTTCTAATATTTTGTTTCTTTTTTTTTCAAATTAATATTTACTTTTATCACTTTTAGAGACTTATCCAACCCTACCTTCTCTTTTCTAATTCGCAGAGTCTTCCTTGAATATGGCTACGCTTTAAAGCACTTTTTCACTCAACTTCTCCCATTCCCTCTTTTCATCATTGACACCAATACCAGACATTACTTCAAGCAATGCTTTATGCCCAGAAAAAACCTCTCAGATTGCACAGAGCCAGGGCTCAGCCTTCTAAGAACCCACCTCTCAGGCCAGACTCTGGTCTTTTCAGTTGTGATATGAACTGAACTGACCTATGTCTTCAGACTGTAAAGTCTTCTTGACAGGAACTATCGTGCTGTCTGGCACATTTTATCCCCTCGCACAGCCATGTGAAATGAAAGCCTAATTCCAGAAGGAATTTCTAGGTTAAATGCTCACAGCACACACAATGCTTATGCATTTCCCATTATCTCCTTTCTTTATTGCATCTTGCAGAAGGAGGAGAGGCAGATCTTTGTATAGAATCGCTTTAAGTGGCAATAGCTGAGATGGATCTTCTTCTGTAACTTAGCAAGTGTCATGGACAAAAATGAAGTGACCTTAGTCTATGCAATATTCCTCTAATTATACCAGCATTTCCAAACTCCTGAGAGGCTGTGTACCTTCAACACTGCCAGCCTTGGCTGAGCTCAGGAGCAAGAAAAGAGCAGTGAGTGAACCAGGGTTTTCCACTGAGCAGTGCAGAACACTCATTAAGCATCCAGGTTGGCTTACAGAAACTGTATTTTAAATCATTATGCATGGCTAAAAATGCAGTCAGTAAAATATAAATGTTAACTAAAAGTATTATTAAACACTAGTTTTCCAGTATATTCATACTGTTAGCTTTATCAGGCCTTGCCTACAACTAGCATTCTACTGAAGTGTATTAGAGAAGTGTCTTGCTCATGGTGCACGAAAGGACACTACGTCCCATAGTCACTTTTTTTTGCACTGTCAAGACCTAATAGGAAGATGATGATTTTAAGGATGCTACATTAAAGGTAATGCCACTCAAACTATCAACACTGGTCAAAAAATTGCAACAAGTTTGGACAACCAGAATTAAAAGCAGCCACCAGCTACAGACATCCACAATTGGCCTATGAATAATAAAACACAGCAAAAAAGCCACAAACCCCCGAAAGAACTAAGTTCCCACCCCACCTCGGTATTACTCATCATTTATTTATTGGTAATTTGTGTTCCTACTTTTGAAACACCACTTCCTGGCAGTTATCCCACATAGGTTTAAAGAAGGTGACATTTTATTTGGCTGAAAGAACAGAGGCACTTCAGTAAGACTCAAGAAAACTGTCATTTGTGTCAAATAGTATTTTAACTTCTTTTTTTTCCCCCCTCTGAAAGATCTTAGTTGTTATGAGTTGGTACAATTGGTGTTTTCTATGACTACACAAGAGTTCTTGAAGTTTTGCTTCAGAAGGCTCTAAGATTTTTTCTCATTTCAGGGTAGATGCCACCCTACTAAGAAATGTGGTCTGTCTCAAAGCAGTCAGTGATTGGTTTAGATCCTGTTTTTTCATTGTAGCTATTGTGGAAAATGGAAATTCTTTTACACATAGGGTATCATTTATTGTTTTACAAAAGACAATGCTTTGTTGCAGAATAAAGACTCCTGAGTATTTCCACAGTGAATGAAAATGAGACAAAGTCTTATCTTACTGTATATGATTTCAGGAAATTAATTTCTGTCTGATAAGTAATAGAAGCAACTGAATAAACTCTGTCAATACCTGATGGAATAACAGCTGCTCTTTCTCTTTAAAATACAGACATTTAAGGCAAATGCCATGAACTAACTTTACAATTAATGTCTACTAAATGACACTTAACAGCTTGCTCACAGGAAAACACTTTTTTAACATTGCAACCTAAAAAAACATGTAAGTAATATTTTTCAGTGTTACCTAAACTCCTGCCTTTCACCTGATGGCATCTTTTTATTTTTAAGAGTGTTTTCACAATTATCTCATTTATCCCATCTGTCTGAGGAATATTCAACCACTACATTAACGTTATTTAAACTTTCAACATTTTCAAAGCATCTGTTGTTACATTTGTTTGGACTTCTGTAAAAGGAGCAGTTCAGCAAGGGAAATGACTTCTTGCTATTTTTCTTCTGTTTACATTAAAATATGCTTTTAACCTAGCAGGGCCTCTCAAGACAAATGAAGGAGGAGGAAGTAAGAGGAAAGTTTTACAAAGCACATGGGTTTGTCTGTGAGCATTTTAGGGAGGAAAGGCTAAAGGAGCACATGCTAAAGCAAGTGTCCTATTCTGAGACAGGGAAGAAAAGGCCACTGAGAAAAGGCCAGCCTACACTTCTTCTGAAATCCATAACATTGCTGAAACAGCTGCCTTCTATTTAAGTGGGGCCTTTATTTGACTAAGACTGGAGAACCCAAGGGGAATTGACCTGGATTTTTTTTCCCCTGCAAGACAGGAACTATTGCAAGGGACAACAGATGATCTCAATGGAGAGAGCAAGTGAAGATTATAAGGTTACAGAAATCTTGCTCTTTGCTTCCCAGCTCTTTGAGAGACACATGATGCAGTTTTCTTCCCAGCATCTTGGTAGCTGAACCAGGCAGAGTCATTGGCTCCTGGCACAGCAGCAGAGGTATGTCTATGGGTAACCTTGTCTGCTACTCGCTTGCAGTCTCTGTTACTGCTTGCAGCATCAAAAAGACACTGTCTTCATCCCAGATAAAGTTTTTTATTGTAAATGAGAAGCTAAATACGTTATAGGTGAATGTTAAGATTAAATGTCATAAAAATGACCCCGATTTTTAAGAATAAAAAGTCATCCCAAAAAAATCCTGAAACAATCTATAATAAGTTGAGGACGGTTTGATTAGGAACAAGAGAAAATCATAAAGACTGTGATTCTGCTCAGACCATGCCATAACAGTGAGAGGAAATAAAAGTCATCTTGTGATACAATGTTCCCTTCTTAAAACAACTTCTCTGATGCACAACTCTTCCTCTGAACAGCATACAACCAGCCTTTTGGGATTGACTCAAAGACTAGCTTAGAAAAGACTGTGTTGTGGTGTCCTGGTTCCAGCTGGGACAGAGTTAATTTTCGCCCTAGTAGCTGGCACAGTGCTGTGTTTTGGATTTAGTATGAGAAGAATGCTGATAACACACTGATGTTTTAGTTGTTGCTAAGTAGTGCTGACACCAGTCAAGGACTTTTTTTTTCAGCTTCCCATGCTCTGCCAGGTGCACAAGAAGCTGGGAGGGGGCACAGCCCAAGATAGTTGATCCAAATCGACCAAAGGGCTATTCCATACCATATGATGTCATGCTCAGTATATAAACTGGGGGGAGTTGGCTGGGGGGCAGTGATCGCTGCTCGGGGTCTGGCTGGGCATCAGTTGGGGGCTGGTGAGCAATTGCATTGTGCATCGCTTGTCTTGTACATTCTATTATTATTATTATTATTATTATTATTATTATTATTTTATTTTCTCTTCCTCTGCTGTCCTATTAGACTGTCTTTATCTGAACCCATGGGTTTTACTTTTTTTTTGATTCTCTTCCCCATCCCACCAGATGGGGAGGGTGAGCAAGCGGCTGTGTGGTGCTTTGTTGCCGACTGGGGTTAAATCACGTGCNTGGGGGGAGTTGGCTGGGGGGCAGTGATCGCTGCTCGGGGTCTGGCTGGGCATCAGTTGGGGGCTGGTGAGCAATTGCATTGTGCATCGCTTGTCTTGTACATTCTATTATTATTATTATTATTATTATTATTATTATTATTTTATTTTC
>VYZW01003688.1:2575-51610 GCA_013401315.1 Balaeniceps rex | reverse complement strand
ATAATAGCAGAGAAATATAAACTGTCATGTTCCTGGTCATTTCTCAAGCAATTACTAATGAGGTTAGGAAGAAGCTTTTCCTATGGGCAAGATGTTTCATAACTGTCCATTTCAAGCTTCTGTTCACCTCACCAAAGAAAATAGACAGAATAAGATGACTACATGATACCGAAACAAGTGGCTAAGGATATAGCACGCAAAAAGCCATTCGTGGATCCCTGTATGATACATATGCCAACGAAGGGATACAACCCATTTTGGTCAACGTGAAACATGACTTTTAGGTTTGGGTTTTGGGGGTTTTTTGCATGAGTGTAGGAGAGGAACATTACAATACATCAAAGCTTTACATCAGTTTAAGTCTGATAATGTAATAATTTTATTTCTGTACGGTATGGCCAAAGCCTAAGCAATGTTGTTTATCATTGTTATTCTAACTAAAGTTTTAAAGCAAAGCATATTACAGTAATAGGCTTTTCTTTGTCACGCTTCAAGAATATTAATGAGCATATGCTTTCAGCACTTCTGTGAAGTAGGAAAGTGATACAGGAATACATTCATTAATATGTGAGGTATAACAAAGAAAAGCTTTTTATAATAATATTATATTGTACAGGTAGAAGACTGAGGCATAAGAGAATGAAGTAACTTGCTGAAGGTAACCAAAGAGGCTACAGACAACAGCTATGTTATGTCACAGTTCAATGCCATAATCACAAAAATTATCTTTCCTTATATCTGTGAAAATTTATAGGTGGGGGAAACCATTCTGTAAATCTGTAAGGCTGCCAAAATGAGCTGGCAGATTTGCAATGAGAGTTAAAAAGACAAAAAAAAAAAAGTATTCTAGTTGTCCTTTCTTTCTGCCATGTAGAAAAACAGAGTTATAACAAAAGCCAGCTGAAAACATCCTCTTGAATTTCTAATGCCCATTTCTTTTCCCCAAAATACAAACATTTAAGCTTGAAAATCAGTGTCTTAGTCCCTTTCTGGAAAACCACCTATGTTTTTCCTAACATATAAAGAAAAAAGAAACAAGCAGGTAACCAATAAAGCCTGCACATAAAAAGTTAACTCTGTACTGTAAAGACCACAACTAATAAGTATAAAAAAGTACTAGTAAGTATAAAAAAATATCATGCATCTCCCAAACAGTTTCAATTTGGTCAGTGAAACCACAGTGTCATATTTTTCCTTCTGCCCCTAACACTGGAGAAGACACTATACATTTATGACCTGCAGCCAGAATACTGAACATTTACCAACTGATCACTGGGGTATTGTACACAAATAACATTAAACAGAGACCATCACTTGCATACATAATAGCCATCGCAAGAAATTATGTTCTGTGAGATCTACTGGTCTAACTGGAATTTTGTTTAAGGGTGCTTTGGTACTTGCATGGATGAGAAACCCTTGTAACTTGAGTGAACTGAGGTAAAATGATCAGACAGTTTTATAGAATTATTGCAGTGTCTCTGATTATTCTTGATACAGGATAGTATGGTCAGAGTTTGCTTTAAGTAACTCTACTTTTTGTACATTTTGCACTGCATTCAAAATTACCAGAAACTAACTATGGAAAAACCATACACTTTAAGTATCTTAATGTATGAGAGAGACTTTGCTCAGTTACTTATAAGAGGGAGTGTCAAAACTGTCTTTATGAAGTGACACTAATTCCAATTTATGGAAAGTTTATTCACACTTCTACAAGAACAAAGGGATGTTCTTGACTGATAAAAGTGCATGTATGTTATGGGTACAGAAATGAATAGTACCTTAAATAAATGTGAATACAGCATGTCAAGAAAGACCTCATTAATGTCTCAGAGTATTAAAGGAAATAATGTATGTTTCAAAGTCAATACTAGATATAAAACTAATTTTGTTGCAAGTAATAAATCAAGTATCAGTATTTGAATAAGAAGGGAAGTGGTAAGATGATGTGAAAAATGTTTTCTTCAGAAAAATATGTCAGGAAGAATTCCAGTTTGAGTATCAATTAACAGATGTGTCACAACCTCCCCCTATTCTCCCCTTTCCCCAAACCCAAATACCTCTTTCCTGCTACTCATACATATTTTTATCAGAAAAAAGGCAAAGGAGCCGTGAAAGCCAAGTGAGATGGCAGTGACCAAGCTGCAAATGAAAGCCATTGGACTGCTTAACACAATTTAAAATGGGATTAAGAATTAGCTAAAACACTAGAGAATATAAAGAATACATGAATTAAAGAAAATCTATGGGCTAGCTACCAGATTTCTTTCTCCAGAAGAGCTCTGACTGACAGGAATTTACCTGAACAGAGAGCAGCATTTAGACCTAAGGGTCTCAGACAGCCACGGGGTACAGATAAATAATGCAAGATAGAGTAATATGTTTTACTTACTGCACATTATCTTTTCCTCATGCTTTTTAATTTGGATGGGAAGATTTAAAACAAATCAGTTCCCCTAAGTGAATTGCAATTGTTGCTAGCACTATAGCTAATTTACAGGACATTGCTTCGAGCATTCTCATTAATCAAGGATTTAAAAGTCAGTGGAAAATCCCTTATTTACAGTGAGTGCCTAATAGGATAACATCCAACTGGTATCATCATAATACACGATTGGATTAGAATGTCTCTTGGGCGAGTTGTTCAAATTCATTTAAGAAGCAATACTCTAGTTGTAAGAGATTAAAAAAATATTAAAATAGCAGGTGTACAACCTGGTAGGCCAGGCAGAATTTCTTTTGATTGCGTCTTCTTTTTTTTGTCTATTTTCAGAGCTTTTCAGATTCATTCTGTGGATGTGGTTGTACAATTTAAAATGCAGTCCATTATAATATGTGGCTTCTTAAAAAGCTGGACATCTGTTCACATTTCAGAAAAAGGATGGTAGAAAAAGCTTACAAGTACCAATATAAAAAAATTGACCAAAAAAAAAAAAAATCACATTTTATAAAGCTAGAAGTTACTCCATAATGTCGTTTCTGATGATTATTCATGGGCGTGGCCCCTGCAGGAATAGGTCTTGCTTACATCAGTCAGATCTGCTTGCAAAATTAAGGACTTTGGGATTTGTGTCTTAGCCAAGTGAGAGTTTAAAATATCACCAATCTGCCACTTTGCCTGAGGAAGGAAATTGTGACTACTTCAAGAAAGCTCCTGGCCAGATCAAAAAATTGTTCTCTAGTCATGGCTTAAATACAGTGACAGTCTGTAGCTATGGATAAATATCAAGCTGCCTCAAAGGTTACTACCATGGGTTCAAAACTGGTACCCGCAATTATGGTTGTGCCCTTCTAATAGTGCTCTTTGAATGCTATGTCATTAAAAAAAATAATTGCAAATGAATAAACAATATGGGAAAGTATTTTTTTTTATTATTCAGTTTTTGCATGACTGGGCATAAATACATACCATCTTCTTCAGTTTTTATGTATGAAGCCTGTTATACCTGAGGGTACCACAGAAATATGATCTAAAAATTAAATCACCAATCTGAATTGTGCATTCATTAACAGTATAATGGATCCTGCATATTTTCTCCTGTAGTATTCCACCAGCTCTCCTTTAAATCATAGCACCCCATGGCTACTCTGAATATAGTTTATTCTTTTCTTGTTCAATAATATACTTTTTCCCATGAGAACTGCAAACAAATCCAAATTACACAACAGTTAAAAACTAGCAGTCTTAAATTATTATATGAATGATAAACAACTTAACTTCTTGTGACTACTGTTTAAATTATTTTAGATCAGAACTTCAACTGTGTAATCAAAGCTATTCTTATTTATTTGTACAGCTTTGGCGCTTAATGATACCAGCCAGGCACTGTTGTGCTTGGTGCTAAAGGCAGTGGGAAGGAAAAGGCTCTGCTCTGAGGAGCTTACTGTTTGATCTGGGACCAGATGCAACAAATGAGTGAGAGAGAGGGGAGCAGAGGATGAGAAGGGTCAGGTGAGGATGCTACCGGTAAGCACTAGTGGTTATGCAGGCTCTGATCTAGCAAATTTTCCAAAACGATGCTCCAAGACAGCAGGAAGGAAGGTCAGGAAGAAAGGAGGTGGAGAAAAGCCAGGCAGGAGCCCATGACTGGCCATGGAGATGCTGGGAACAGGTGGTGCCTGGAGAGCACTGCCGAGGCTGCAAGCCTCTGCGAGGAAACTTGGCATATTTAAAACCCCGTCCGGCAAGTGCAGAGGTGAGGGCAGCCGGGGCAACGCAGGAAGAGGCAGGCAGCACCAACAGCCCGATGGTTAAGGCACAGGAAGATGGAGCATGGTTGTGTTGGGAGGGGAAGTAACAAGGAAAGTGAGAAATTCATGGTGAGGTCACGGGAGCAAAGGGGACGAGGCGGTAAAAGGGGATGGAGAGGATACAAGGGAGTTGATATCAACAGACGTGATTATGTGAAGATTAATGGGCAAGAATTTAATGACTGTTAACAAATGACTGTCTGAAAACATACTTTCAGATGTAGGAATAGGAAATTAAACCCCTAATTCTCCTTTTCCCCTTTTCTGAAATGCTTGGTTATCGTCTCTGCTTACATTACTTCATTTTTCCTCCTGAAAAAAAGCTTATTCAAATACTTGCCATTTAGGTCAGAGAGAATCAGCTACAACTGATACTTAAACACACAGTTCTGCTTCAGCTTAGCAGAAGGGTATATAGCTAGAGCCATGGTATAAAAATAGGTTTTGGAAAACCAACAGATATACACTACTATCTTCTTCATTAGCTGTGGCAAACTTTCCTTTAAAAATACGGTTCATTCAGTGTTTACAGAAGGGAGCTTAGAGCAGTCATTTTGTACTTTTGCACTGGACACATTAACTTCTGAGGCAGTGAGGGAGGGACTTTTCTAAAAATGAATCCCTCGCATATATTCCTTTTATCCCCTATTTTTCTTTTAAAGGGAGGAATAAAGTAACCTAAACCAATGGGAATGCTGGCAGAAACCACCAGGGCATGAAAAATCACAAAAGAGTTCATGCGGAAAAAATAAAATTTCATTTTTGGGGACAGGACTAACTGCACAATTTTCTAGCCAAGACTGTGTAATTTAAATTTAATTTTGTGTATGAAGCAGATCTCTATGACTGGTTGCTGAGACAGTTATAGAAAGAAACTCAACTATGTCACATTAATCAGTTTTACTCTTCAGCTAGCTTTCTCCCTGCTGTTAATAACCTCCCATTGTATGAGGCAGTTTGCCTAGAGGCAAGGGTATATACCCTTGTATGTGAGTTGCGAGGAAGAACAATCACAAAAGAATACGGGGAAGATGGAGGAAGGTGTCTCCCCCATAGGTTGGCTCTCCGAGGAGAAAAAGTAAAAAGCATAATTATTAATAATTTCCCATAGAAGGCTCCTGAAGTACAGAGGCAATGGCAATGCTGAGTACAAATACGAGATTGATCTCACAACCAATAATTTTATCATACCATAAGCCAGTGTCACACAGTACAGCAAAGCGATAACCTCAATCCACATCCCAGAGGCAATAAACAGCACACAAATACTGATAAACAGTATATACGGCAAGTAAGGTGTTACATAACACAACTCTGAGAACAAATATAACAACTTTGAGAGCAAGTAAATCACCATTGTGACCAGTGACTACTAAACTAATATAAAGAATGCTTATAACAAATTTGTTTTAACATGCTCTGGTAGATCTGTTGTTATCACAACCCTTCGTGCCCCATGTTGGGCGCCGAAAAAGACTGTCGTGGTTTAACCTCAGTCAGCAACTAAGCACCACACAGTTGCTTGCTCACCCTGTCCCTCCCTGGTGGGACGGGGGAAAGAATTGGGAAAAAAAAGTAAAACCCATAGGTTGAGATAAAGACAGTTTAATAGGACAGCAGAGGAAGAGAAAAAAAAAAAATAATAGTAATAATGATAAAAGAATACACAAAACAAGCAATGCACAATGCAATTGCTCACCGACTGCCGACCGACACCCAGTCCGTTCCCAAGCAGAGATCGCTGCCCGCCAGCCAACTCCCCCAGTTTATATACTGAGCATGACGTCATATGGTATGGAATAGCCCTTTGGCCAGTTTGGGTCAGCTGTCCTGGCTATATCCTCTCCCAGCTTCTTGTGAACCTGGCAGAGCATGGGAAGCTGAAAAGTCCTTGACTGGTGTCAGCACTACTTAGCAACAACTAAAACATCAGTGTGTTATCAGCATTATCCTCACCCTAAATCCAAAACACAGCACTATATCAGCTACTAGGAAGGAAATTAACTCTATCCCAGCTGAAACCAGGACACTGAGAAAGATGCTATAGTGATCTAGCAGTAATATCAGCTCTAGATGACATGCCTTTCAGACAACTGCCTCTAAAGTTGTATTTAGCTTGATAGAGGTCAAACAAGTACACGTGCATCAATTACTGCTCGTCCACCCACATACAAAAAGTATTTTCTTGGCACCATGCTACTGAAAAATGTTCTTTCTGGACATGATATTAAAATGCTAATATTTCAAGCACATACACAATATTTATTATATCTTTTATTAAATGCTGACATATTATTACCCTGTAATGTGAAAATACAGTAAGTGAAAATCAAAACACTTTCTCAAAACTGGCTCTCATCTAATTAATACCATCATGCTATTTCTTGAATCAGTCAGAGTTTGACACTGGGAGAAAGCAAAAGCCTTGATTAACAAGTTCCTCTCACAGAAAAAAAAAAAAAAAGAAACATCTAGCATATAATAAACAAACACAATAAGGCCTTTCAGTTAGTGAAATGACTGTTGTAGAAATTAAACTCTGAGGTGTAGGTAAAAAGCTCAAGATGATTCCTTGGATGCCCTGCAGGCCACCTCCAACCTCTGTCCCCGAATCTCAGCAGTGATGGGAACAGAGCTGCCCCACACAGCAAAGCAGAGTAACCTCATTTCTGGCCTCCACCTCTCTACATAAAGCCCAGAAAGTCTATCTTTCCACTTAACAACCTTAAAATCCACAGTATTATTTCCATGCAGAGCAGCATTTGTACTACTTCAGCTCCCCTCCTCCTCCCAAGCATGTAAATTCTCATGGGAAAAATTACCACAAATAGCGGAAATATATTTGAGAAAAGGAGTTATAGTAAAATAATGTTGACAAAACTGTGTGGCTTTCCTTTATGTTCTGAATTTGAAGTTAATTGCTTTGGTTGAAGTCTTAGAGCCATTCATCTCATCCGGAAAAAAGCAGAAGCAGAGCTGGGAAAATCCACATGCCGGCAAAGCTACAACTTTTTACCTGGACAGCTAGCCAGGCAGCACTCTGCATTAATCTTTAAAAATAAAAGTGTTACTAATTAAAAATAAGTAAATAATTCCAATCTTTTCCTATCAGGTCATGTCCCTTACCTCCCGAAACAGATGAATAACGTTAGTTTCACAGATGTAGACCTAAACCAATTTCTATATTCACTGTATTTACGAATGTCACTTTTCTTGTCCCCTTGTGAAACTTTTTGGGAGCTGCTGTCTGGAAAATTAACCCACTGTTTTTCCTCCCTGTTTCTCTCCCTGCTGGGCAACTAATGAAAATACACACATCTCCATCAATATATTTTTCACTGGCCACTCTTCCATTTTTAAATGCCATGCAAGGAGATATTTAACACCATGATAACAGCATAACAGCAGGGGCTATTTTGGACTTCTCTCCCATGCTAGCTGTAGTTCTTGGAAGCAGAGCAAGCAGCAACCACACAGTGACAGAGCATCAAGGGTGGGTGTTACCGTTTCTCAGTTTTCAGCAGGAGGAAGGTTTATTTTTTTGAGTAATTACTTCGTTACTTGATCCAAGTCTTAAGTTGCAGCACAGGGTTTGGTATTTATAAAGGGAACAACTGATGTTTACCATGAAAGTTGGACTAATGCTTCAAAACTGTGCTGGCTGCAATGAAGGGTGAACTGTCCGCCTTTCGCACCCTTCACATCAAGGCCAACTCACACCATAAAAACACAATGGCGTGTTTTGCATGAGGAGTCGTGTCAGCATCGTGCACGTTTTACATTGATAAAGACCTAAATCTGTTTTGCAGTGCCAGAGGAACGGACCAGGATTTGACTTCTTTCCTGAAAATGGTATGACATGGTCTTGCTTGTGATTGATGCAGAACTACAGGTACGGTAAAAAGACCAAACTGTTTCTATCCCTCCTACTGGAGATATTGGGGAGGGGTGGCTGGCTGAGAATAACAAATGTATGAGCTCTGTACCATGTCTACCTCGCTCCCCTTGCTCCATCCTGCCCTCTCCCTCCCTTCTGCAGTGGGGCTGATGGAAACGGGAGTTCACATCCCTGCTCTCAGGACTCCTCTCTCCGTGCTCTTGGGAACTGCCGGCTGACCCCACAGCTCGATCTGCCCCCAGAGCCCTGAGCAATCCACATGAAGTTGCAGGCAGAACGAGCCAAAAGGTTTCTCATGCTGGAGAAAAAAGCACAGATGAGAGACATGGCACAAACCTGAACTTTATCCTTGAAAGTAGATATTGATGTGCAACATGCCAGCAAACAAATCACTGGCACCTAATTGCATAATGCCTAGTATATTATCTGTATGTGCCATTTGTTAAAGCAGTCATGGCTTGGATGAAGAATGAATGAATCGCCACATTATTTCTCTCTCATCTAACTTTTTGATTCACAGTGGTGTAAAATTTCTGTTTCCAGAAATAATTTTTTTGGCTAATTTTCATTCTGCGATTACAAATACTTCTGTCATGGATCATACTGATCAGAAGCAGCTGTGCTTTTCTTCAACTTAACCTTTTTCACCCTTATTTCCTCCAGGTAACTAAAATAGGTTGAGAACAAGGGACAGGTAATCTGTGAACTCTTTAAAAGTCACTTGCGCTTTCTTTCCAAGATTCTCTTCAGAGCATCCATATTCTTCTCATAAGTACCATACTTCATTACAGAACAAGAACAACAAAAATGCATTTTGAGTTTTTTTTTTTTTGTTTTTACATTTGCACTAAGCCTAAAATATATAGAATGGAATGTGATTGATGAAACACAATCCTATTATTTTCTCCTAGGCAAGAAAATAAATTTGCCTCTAAATATGAGAGAAATGTTTCTGGGCATTATGCTTGTATTTTCTGATATAATTTTATTTTTAGTCATCTCTTTTGCTGAAGTAGACATTTTGGTCTTCATTAATTCTGAAGTCACAAAACACAGTGGGGACTTTTGCACATTCTTTTTCTTTTTAACCCAGAGACTGTGTGCTTATTAAACTGCAACACTACAACTGTGATAGCAAACCTTTTAATTTATATTCCTGTATTACCAATCACATGTACAGAGATTGCTGAATTTTTGGAATATGAGACACTGCATTTGTATTCATCCCAGAAAACTCAGGCATAGCATTATTAAAGACTTCAAAAATTAATATTTGAGTTTTTGTTGGGGAAGTCGGGTTGCTCTTAGTTGACCAGTGAGCTGCTAACATAGCCTATTCTTTTGCAAATTAATCACATGGTTTAAGACCATTCATAGCAAAACTTAATAAAGTTAGAGAAAAGACTGGAACCGACATTGGACACTTTTAAGATTCAGCTGGACAGGGTGCTGGGCCATCTTGGCTAGACTGTCCTTTTGCCAAGAAAGGTTGGACCAGATGATGCTTGAGGTCCCTTCCAACCTGGTATTCTATGATTCTATGATTCATTTAGTTATGAAAATGCCCCTTATACAGCAAAGTTAGAAAGGCACTTACATTGAACTACAATTCCATCTTTTTTATACCATTACAGTACTGCCAGTTTTACTTACTGTGAGTATCCCCGACTGTTAAATTGTGCCACACAAGAGTACCTTGCTCCACTGATATCTATGGGAATTTTATTACTGGTCTCAAAAGAGAGGAAGGCAAGAAAAGCCCTTCGCAAGGAATACTTCCTGCAAGTAACATGCAGTCTCTGTTCCCACTCACCATATTTTCAGGGTGGAAAAAGCTTTCCTAACTTGTTTCAAAACACAGAGCACAAACCAATAATTTTAGAAGAAATGTAGAAAACTGCATAAACTATCAGACTGCTTTTTAGCCATTTAGGTAAACCAGCCATCTCATCTTGCCCCAGAGAGAGACAAGTGAGAGACAGAGACAGCAAAGAGAAAACATACGATCTTCTATTTAACACTGACCTACCTATACCAAGTTCTTCAAGTTCATTTGAGCGTGTCTTTGACTCAAGGCAAATTAGTTTAAGTCAGTCAGAGCAGGTAAGCATCTGCTGGTATCCCTCTCCCAACCCTAGTTTTCTTCTCCTGAAGGAAAGATTGAGCACCAGTCCCACTGCCAACACTTTCCTTCCTTGATTTTTATAATAAAGACTGCAATTTAAAATTTTCAAGGGGCTAAGAGGGCACGTTGTTCCCTCCCAGATACTAGCTCCTTTGTCACATTTTATCCCCCAATATCATCGGGTTACACAGGTTTACCCAAAGCAGGGAAAGGAAAATTGAAGCTGGCTTCCCACAAACCTGTCTTTGAAATATGGCCTTTTCAAATATTAAGCAGTTACTTCCACTACTAAAAATCTGCCACATTTCCATATCGTAATGTTTTAATTTAAAAACTCAAACAACATTGGCAGAACCAGGGAAAGTACTGAGGGAATAACCTGCTAGTTTTGCAGGGCCAAGGAATGTCCTACAGAGCTTCATTCTGCAAGTGCAACATGTTAATACTAACAAGAATTAGTTACACATGGATTGGAAGGAGACAATGCCTAATTGCCTTTCAATTAAAATAAAAGTTTCATTAAAGCCACTGTTTTGGAGATACAGTTAATTAGATAGTTTCTGAAAGTGTACATTTGTCACAGAGGTATTTGAGTTTTTTAATGATGCCTTTATTTCATAACTGTCTAACAAAGGGCACTCAAAAATCAGGTGAGAAACATGGTACAGGAAAGCAGCAACGCTTTGCACGCCTGGGAGATGCCCTAGGTGATTGCTGTGGGAGCGGCATGCACTTCAGATGGCAACATTTAGCCTTTGAGAACCTAGGTACGATTAGTTGTTTCCAGGCTTCAAACTTCTTAAGTAATCACTTTCAACAAAAAGCAGAGAAAGTTTAAACCTGTGTTATTTGGATAAGAAAAGTTTTATCTCTGTCACTACTTTAGTGCTGTGAATTCAATATACGTCATAGAATAGTACAATACCTACACTTAGGACTCAGTGTTTTCCATTTTGAAGATCTTGTTTGCAATTGCTCTTACTGTTACCAAATTAGCTATTTAAAGATACATTCCAACCCTGCTGGTACTTTTTTAAGACTGGGTGTATCAAATCATAAGTCTATGTGTATGCACACACACGTGTAATGAAACAGTTCCATAACTTCTCAGAGCAGGTTAAGCAAAAACAAAAAAGAGGAAGACAGAGACATTATTTACATGCGGACATTGTTTACAACCATGTTGTTAATCAGGAACCTGTCTTTTTCATCACATGTATGAAAATCTACCCAAGGGTGTCAGCCTAAGAAAAACTGCAGCTCACACATGAGGTCATTTGGGTTTGGGACCTAAAAATACGGTCTTGCTTCAGAGGATGGGTAGTGGTTTTCCAGTACCAAAGAGAAGAACTGAGACCTGGGAGACAATTTCTCCTGTGCTGTCCATACTGCTGCTGATGGCATTTAGACAGTGAGGAGGAGTAGGCCAGACTTGACTAGGAAGGAGGGAGAAATCAGGCTCCTAACGATGGCAAGATGGGCTACTGAGATGAAGGGCCAGAAATGTGTGAAAGATAACTGAGATAAGCTGCTGGAGGATTTTGGAAGAGAAATTAAATACTGTGCTTACTGTAAGGCTGGGACACACACACCCCCCGTTACAAAGCGAAGAGAGGATGTGGGGACAAAGAGTTACAGTAATTCAGCGAAGTGGCAAATGGAGAGCTAAAAAGAACAATGTGCGTGGGGAGGCTTGGGATAAGGACAAAGGATGCTGGACCAGCCACTGGCAGGAAAAAATACAGGTTTGTAGCCATCAGAACACGCACCCAAGATTTCAGCTTTGCATCCACTGTCAGCAGTACTGTGCTAATCACTCTAGCAAAGATTTCAACTTTTCTGATGATGTTTGGTTCACGAAGATCCATCATCTTAAAGGACATAAGTCTAAGACTCCCACTAATCATTGTTACCTCAGACTCAGAGATCTGCAAGGCGGATCCACAGGCTCCAGCTGTGCCAGCTGTCTGCTTCAGGTTGTCAGTTCGATAGTGCATAGCGGAATACATTTCTGCTGTTTGTTTTTAAAGCAACTGGGAAAACCAGATGCAAAACATTTGATTTGGAAAATTTTAGGTGTGAAAGGGAATGAATGCCCAACAATTAGAGGATGCCAGAACTGAAGTCTGATGTGAAGCCTTAATTCACATGCCTTGTGCCTGCACAATCTGATGCCATCTTTAATAACATGCTTGTACGGATTAATAACAACCTATTTGAATGTCAGCTGGTGTAAAGCTATACTGTTCCAGAGAAACAAAATGTTCACACTTCAGTTGTGTATTTGTCCCATCATTTCTTGTGATATCATTTAAAACTGAAAGCCCAAACCCATAGGGAATTATCTTAAACTTGAATGTGCTTAAGGCTACGTACTAATTGCTGTTCTGACTGCAACATGGCATGCTTCAGAGACATACTCCAAAGACATTTCTGTTGTGAGGTAATCCAAAACATCTAAGTTAAAATGATTAAGTCACATAAAGTCTGATGTTTCACCTTCATTATTACATTATGAACAATTACTAGGAATGTGGCAGAGAATTTAAAATACAATGCAAAGTGAGAAATTAACCATCCATGCACATCATAGTTATTCTGTATGGCACTATGCTTTGACAAGGTGTTTCCATTCTCTGGCAAAAGCCTGTAAGTTATCTTTTTAAATTTCTTCTCTTTTTTCATAAAACCTTATGATTTTATTTGTTGAAATATAGCGCAAAAGCAAGGAAATTTCATTTGATTGGAGTGCAAACAGAAAGATAGTGTAAGGTTCTTCTTTAAAACTAAAAAGGATTTCATAAGACCCAGGCTCAAACTCAGATGGGAGTCTAGAATTTCTTGTTGGTGCAACCAAGATGTTCAGTTGGCTCCCTAAATAGGCATGCTATGTCAGGAAAGGCTATAATTAAACTCCCTGAGTCTGTCAGTCTTTTCTATATGGGAATGTTATTGTGATATAAGTGAATTTAATTAAAACTGGTATAACTCCCAGGTGGATAAATTTATGCTGGGGAAAAAGACCAGATGTTTTCTGCGTAGGTTTGGAGGGCAGTGTAAGCTACCTCCAGCCAGTCCATGGTTTTATCCTGTGCATCAATAGGAGGAGCTGAAGTGGTCAGACTGCACTGGTTCATCTATACTCATGTAATGGCAGCAACACGATGCGTCAGACCCTTTTCGGGGGCAAGCCGTTACACTCACGCTGACATGCTCGACGTGTCTGACTGCATAGAGATTTCCACTACACCTCAACTCTTCAGATTTAGCTCTCTTCCCTGTAACAGCTATGTACTGCTGTCAGGAGAGCAAACTGCACAACCAAAACAATGCAGACCAACGTATGAGAAAATGTGAATTAAATAAGACTATTTCAGTCCTTCTCCCACTGGTTCAACATCAAGCATCCAGGCAGTTTGTCATTGTCAGCACGCCCTAAGTTCCTCATGTTGGACAGCCATCGAAGGGTCATGTTCAAGTCTCTTAAGCTTTTATAAATCTGAGGAAGCTTCGATACTGTGTCTTCCCCTTCGGTGGTGTAGCACAGCACCTTAGTACAAGAAGGTGTTTTTCTTTCTTCCTTTTTTTTTTTCTTTTTTCTTAACCATCTTTACAAAAACGTGTAATCACTAGATTCTCTAGAATTCTTAGATTCCCCAGGTTTCTTAAAACTGAACAAAGTTATAAAACTACCTTCACACATTGCCTATCATTGATTTCTCATGTCTTTAGTATTCTCTGGTCTTACACAAGGGACCCAACCTCCTCCTTCTCCTCCTCCTCCTCCTCCACTGCTGTTCTCCTCCACTGCTGTTCTCCTGAGGTCTGTCCTTCGGAGCGTGGGACCTCTCTCTTCTCCCTAATATCACTGCAAGATCCGTTTTTTATAACCTCTGCTAACCTTTGTCTCCCTGCTGAAAGACTTCTAATTAGCCTGCTCGGATGATCGAGGTCCTCTGTTGCCGTCAGTGCTCTCCCTTTTGCAGTCATCGTTCAGACTTCGCTGCATCACTCTAGGACCCAGGGTGAAATTATTTCATCTGTTGCTCTCTGTTCCTCATAACGATAATGGAGTAATACTCTTCACTTAACGCTACCCATGTATCATGAACTTTAATATCTGTAATAAACTTCAACATAGAGGAACAGGTTTTGAGCTGCTTGGAAGGGACAGGAGTGCAGGAGTTGCCTGCAAAGCACTGTTCAACCCCTCTCCTCCTAGATCAGCTATCAAGCAGAAAAAATAGTCCTCAGACGCATAGGAATGTTTTACACGATGACACCAAACAGGCGAGTACTCCTTGGCTGCTCTGTGATGCACCCTTTGCCATTCAGGGCATCCCTTGCTAATTTTATTCAACAGCACAAAGCAGGAATTGGGATCCAGAACCTGGCCAAAAAATATTACATAAATGCAAGTTGTATTATTAGGGTCCCTCAAGAAAGCTGACATGTACGCAACGCTGTATTTCAGTGCTTTGAGTCAAAGAGCTCCTAATAAGCAGAGACGCGACCTACATCACAATGTGCAGCAATTTGAAATAAGAGAAATAGCAACTCTGAAACCTTATTTTGATTGATTTTTACAGAACACTAAGGTAACATCTAAGCACTCAAACGAGCAGAAGGAAGAACTCCACAAGTTAGGTGAGACTGCCCACAGAGAATTTCTTCACCTGATCACACCAATGTGCAGAGATTAATTGTATGGAAGGAGCCACACAATGTTGAATTTCATGATAAATGGACACTATGACAGCAAATGATTTCCCCTAATGTTCCATTATGCTTCTCAACATTTGAAATTTAATTACTTGAAAAAAAAATGCAAAAGCCATCAATACCCTCACCATTACGCAGTATTTTCAACTTGAGACGGCATTTTGTTTCACCATAAAGAAAACTTCAGGTGTGAACCCAAGGGAGGCAGATCTCAGACATTATGACAATGTTGCTATAGTAATTATTTGCGGGAACGTGCATGAGTCGCATTTTAGCTCTCAAGCCTGCTGCTCAGCTCATGCATGCTGTTCATAACCAGAATATAAATTGCCTGATGCTTATTGTATCCTAGTAAGATTTGTAAATTACTTAGAGTGATGTACTTCCAATAACTAGGAATGGAAGAATTGTTTTTGTTACTAATATTTAATCATGTTCAGAAAAACACTTTATATCTATGCATTCAGTTAGATATTTCAGCTTCTCTTTTCCATGAAGTCAAAGTTATATAAATATATTCTAAAAGCAATCAATTACATTTTCTGAATTATTGTGCATAATACATTATTCAAATGGGGTCTGCGGTTATTTAAGATCAGATTAATATTTGGAAGCAAAGGAAGAGAAATTCAGATCAAGATAAAATTTTATAACCATTCAGCATAAATGAGGGGTGTGAAAATGCAATGTTCAAGTATTCTCAAAAGCCCATGTAGCAGATAAAGCAGACACATCTGAATCACCCCTGCATGTATTTTTTCCATTTAATAATACTTCACTGCTCGGCTAAACTAAATTTTCCTGGCTACATTCATTAAAAATAAATGCAGTTCTGCAATGCTTGTGATATTAATGGGCAGCTTCAGGCCTCAAATCAAAATCTCAGATTTTGTATCCCAGACTTTGGGAGGCTTTAGGTTTCAAGCCACTTCGGTCTAGCAAAGCAATCTATGAACATAAAACTCACAGACAACGGGCAAACTACCTCCGCAGACCAGACCCTCTGGGGTGCTCAAGTCATATACTCAGGCAGCTAGAAGCACTTTCTTTAAAGAACCTACTGTTCTTTAATCTCCAATTAATTTTATTAATTGATCTTATACTTTTAAAACTGCGTCAGCAGCCAGAACAGGATGGGTCCTAGGAGTACACAGTGCTTAATTTCACAACGAAGTCTTTGGTAATGAAAGATCCATCATGGTACAAAGTGAAAAATAAAATACATAAAATGAGGCCACAGGGGACCTGGCTATGCTCTGCATTTGCTTACCAAGATGACAAAACTTCTCACTAAACTCTGTCAGATACACAGTGAGGCAGTTCCTTAAAATTTCCTTCCCAGTATCTGCAGCCTATCGACTTACTATACACATATTTCAGCATGTCTTAATATTTTGCTTCAGCATAATGAAAACGTTGCAGCCTCCCTCCTTTGTTCTTTCCAGCCTTCTTCTGCAGCAACGTCTGAATTAAAGTAGGTATAAAATATCTACTTATGCAAATTACACTCAGCTATTTGGGGGGATGAAAATCCTAGAAAAGAACTGTGTATAACCAAGTGCTCTCTGAGCAAAGCAACCACTTCTCTTTGTTTTTTTGTCTCAACATAAAATCCACAAGCCCTTTTCAACACATGAAAGTCATACTTCTTAACCTCATCCATCAATGTGTGGAGTAGGCTAGCCACTCCCTGTAGTATTTTTACAGGTAATGGAGCAAAGCCATTTTCTAAAATGCACTTGACAAATGCTAATGCTCAGCCTGGAAGTACCTGCTTTGTTTTCAGTACATACAGGCTGCCCTGTCAACCCTCGGCTTTTTTATTATTTTTTTTTAAACCCCAAACAATAAAACAAGTGTTAACTGATACTAATAATTAGCAGTTGTGTATGGAGCTGCTCTTTAGCTTTCCTTCCCAATTCTCCACATTAAAAATAGATGAGGAGAGGATGAGGTTGACATTTAAAAGCACAGTTCTCTTCATAGGTGGCAGAAATATGGGCATCCATACAGTCCCAGGGGCTTTACTGACTGGGGAAAGACATCTAGGAAACTCATCTGTAACTCCCACCCCATAATATGGGGTCACCCTGACACAGAAAAAGAAGGGAGTCTGACACCCTCCCCAGAAAGCTGTGGACTAGGGAGGCATGGGCCCTGCAGAGCTGAGATACCCTCTCCCAGGTTACACCATACCCCGGGATGCAGTCCTCTTTTTTTTCTCTGAACTTGAACCCTCCTGATGTGATTATTTCTTCTTCCGCAGTCCTGAAACTTACCCCCTTTTTTCTTTATTAGCCATAATACCAGGTAGCTGTAATGCTGTAGACCCAAGAAAAAGCCTGCTGTCATGCCCTCTCCTATCCTACCGTTTACTTGTAAACACACAAAATCTCCAAAAGCCCCCAGTCTCAGCTTTTTAAAACAACACAGAACTCAGAAAATCTTTGTTTACAGGATGGCAATGAGAAATACAAGTTTTCCATTAATTGGCTGCTATTGGCCTAATTCATATGGGTTTTATTGCTGGAAAAACAAAGGAAACAAAAGCCTTCCCTACAGTCTTAAATCCTTTTTTGGTTATGGATTTCCTTCAGGAGAAATGATCAACCTTGGCGTACACAGCTCTGCACTTGCAGCTTTATGCAACGGCTTCCAATTAAAACAGCAGGACAGAGAGTGAACGGCAGATTTCTTCCCCCTAAGACCTTCTGCACCTACAGTTTAGTTTTGATTGAGCAACATCAAGATGGCTTTACATGGAAAGCACCTCAAGGAAAAGGTGGGCACTAACCCACCATGAAGAGAGGGGTGGCTGATAGTTTCCAACTGGGTAATCAGAGAGGAATTAGTATTTTGATTCCTAAAGGCAGGACGGGGGTCCCAGCCAGTGGCTCCCATCTGCTATTGAGCAGAAAGCATGGCACCAGCGCTCCACCACACCTACTGCCATTTCTCCACCATGACCGCGTGTTTCTTCAGCTTAACAGGGCACGGCAAATGCCAGCAGACCAGATGTTTTCAGTGATTCTGTTCTGAAAGCTAAATCTGCCATTATAAGATTATGCTAACAGCTAAACCTCAGCTGTATGTGTCAATTTGTACTTTGGGGAGGTTGTTATCCCCTGCACCAATTTCACAGGAGCAGACTGAGCGTTAGGTGGTTCTCATGTACACAGAAAATGTACATACAGCAAGTGGCACCACCGCACGATGCCACAAATCAGGAGATCTGTGAAGCCTTCAAGAGGTGATTATAATCCCCAAATGCTGACTTGGAGATGGCAGACTTCTCGCAACAGCATATGCAATTATAGCGAGCGCTTGCAAAATTTATTCTCCATTAAACATGTAGCGTAAGTATCAATAAAGATCGTTTGTCTTCTTTTCCTTTACTACCAATCTGACCTTGTTGTTAATAAAAGTAAGAAATAGCTTTTTTCATCAATATAGGAACACATGTAGATTGATATTTATCAGTACACGATCTGCTTCTAGAGCCCTTCTAGTTTTCTTTGAAGGATCACAAATTATTCACAACACAGCGGTGTTTCTTCAGTGATCACATCTGAGGCATTTTATACAACATCCTTGTTTTTGTATCTGATATCAAACCCTATAAAACACATCATTTTATGGGCATCCTGAAATTGGATTCCTCTGCAACAGAACATTTCCTCCCTCGACTGTCTGCAGCAGTTTATAAAATATTTATTGATAGGATGCCTAAAAATACGCATAGGCCAGCACAGCTTTAAGAAGGATAACTATTTAGCAGCCATAGACTAGATTTCACACCATTGGGTTCTTATTAGGCATAGTTGCCTAGAAATCACACTTATTTTCTGACATATGATTATAAATATTTTCATTTAAAATGAATAATTCAGCTCACTGAACAGACAAAATTATATAATTTTTACTTCTTCAAGGTTCCCCAGCAAAAGGTGTGCTCCAAAAACATATGGAAGACCCAGGTGAACAAGTTTCTGTCTTTCTTGCCTATTTCTCTTTTATTTGAAAACTGAATTTAAGTACTCTCTTTGTGACACACATCGCATATTCCTGGTTGATCTTCGGCATGAAATGAAGAGATGCCGTTTTGGGCCAGGCATTTCCTGGTGTGGCTTCGTGTGATGCTGAAAACTCCCGTCCCCTGAAGCCCCCTGGGCTTGGCTGCCTGCATATGAATGAGCCAGGACTCTTCTCCATAGTGCAAATGGCAAGGCAGCCCTCTTTCCTGGCTAATTAAGGCAGAGACAAACACGTCCTCGCCGCACTCAGAGATGCACGACTTCCCCAGGGAAACACGGCAATGGGTTTTGCACCAGCAATGGAGACAGGCAGAGACATGCGCAGCCACTGTCCCACCCCACAGCTACTTTCTGACCGACCCCTGCCATGACTACATTGGGTGCATTTCTAGTGAAGCACCAAGAAATCACGCACTGCTTCCATGTGTTTGGTCCAACTGGCTTCCCCAAGTGTGGATGGCAAACGAGAGCCAGCACTTGGACACCATGATGAGAGAAGAGGGCACTGTCAGTGGTGCTCCCTCTCCGCCACAATTGGCTGCTGTTTGGGAACCTCTGCTTGCAAGAGAGGGATCGCCACAATTCCCAGTTCTTCTATTATGGATGCTGAGGGGTTCATCATCCTCTGTTACTTATTAAAGTTACAAAAAACTTACCTTTCCATTATTGCACCTTATTTTTTTTTTTAAGATAATTAATTCCCCTGTGATACAGGGATCCTCTCTCAGCACTCAGGTTTTCCACTCTCAGTGGGGTTCATATGAAACACACCGAGGCACCATCTATTACATATAAGACTGCAGCAGGCTGAGTCTGGCTCTACACCGTTTCTCATGCTGTACTGTACTTTCCAGAAAACATGCTCCATATGTTAAAGACAACATTACACAACACACCCAACCTGAGCACGCCTGCAATTAATTTGCTAGAATACTTTTTTCACACGCACATCTGCTGCAGCATATTTCACCATATTCAAGGACTAGATAAAAGCCCGTTGTCCACTGTCTGTAGGCATATAGTGCATCCATCTTGTGCAAAACAACAGCGCTGCTTTCCCGAAAGCAACGGCTGGAGGAACTGAATACGACTGAGAATTTCTGCTTGATGAGTATAGCAATCGTAATTGAGATTTAATGTTTACCTTACCTGGTTAAGCACAGAGCAAACATGAGAAATTATTGTGAAACAACAACAAAAAAATTGTTCAAAAGCTAATTAACGGTGGTTGAAACTTGCTCGGTTCAAGCAATAACCTCCCCAAGCAACGGGTGTTTCCCAGCACAGCAAATGCTTAGCCTCGCGGATAAACCTTTGAACTCACTGTGTTGTTTCAGGCACCCGAACCACTAATTAGAAAAGAATAATTTAAAAAAAAAAAAGCATAATCTTACCTGCAGAAGAGGAAAATTACTAAATATTTAATTCTTCTCTCCTACACAGTGAACTAAAAAAATAGGCAGAGTGTGCATGTGTGCGTTTGTGGGAGATGCGGTGTTTAATCCATGCATTTCATAATTTAGAAAGATACAATCACCGTTTCACAGCTGCTTTCACATAGGTCACTGCTGTATGACTCAAATCTTCATTAAAGCGTCAATTCAAAGACTGGTGAATCTTTCCATGTGGTTATATTCAGCTTCAGATCAGGTCCTAACTTCGAAGTCTGCACTGCCTTTGCCATGTCAAGAAGGATCCAGTTCTGGAGATGCCATGCACTGCATGCAATGGTTTTAACCTTGCCGCTTTTACTTGCAAAGGACTATACACATTTAGAAGCACTAAAGATTCAGTAAACTCATTATTTCTGTCCCAAGTCCAAGCATTTAGATCAACCCCCCTCCCACTTACACAACCTTATGTTTTGAAAAATAAAACTAAATTAAGTCTCCCTCCTTTTTACACAGGGCAATCACCCATGACCTCCAAGAGCCTTCATTATGCTTTATTTTTAGCCCCTCCTGCTCTGCCTGATCTGGTAAGAGAGCCACTTTAGCTTACAGAAGCATGAGCTTCAGTGCACAGCTGAGAGCTGGGGCCAGTATTGGGTATACCCAAGGGAAAGACAGTACTTTTGCGACAGCAGCAGCAGCAGCTCAGCATTAAAACATAGAAACATGCAAGCAACAAATAGCCCTAATTATTCTAGATAAGAAAATTATCTGCAAAGTGGAATGCCAGAATCTCAGACATACATGCACGCAGCTGCCTTATCAGACATGGTATCTCATTTTCTTAAGCAATCAGGACCTCCTTTGAGGACCCATTCTATTTCTCATGGTGGTTGGTCTACTTTTCTCATTCCCTGTGTTTTTAGCTACCAGGGATAATAAGAATACGGGTTAATGACTGATTTTAATGTCATGTAACACTGGTAACATACATATAATGCAGTAATTGTCTAAGCAACTGTCTCTATAATCACTCTTCAAGGAATCACTATCTACAAATCTGCCACTTTGCCTTTAAAAGTACAACCCTAACCTGTCAAAATCAAATTGGATTTTCATTAAAATACTGCAGGAGTTAAGCAAGTAAGCTACGGAACCATACCTTGCAACAAATCAATATCTCATGCCATAATTTATATGGTGGAGATCCAAAGTAGAAAACATGGTTATTCTAGATAATGACACAGTTCATGTACAGGAATATTTCTCACGTAATGGATGTCTTCCTTAGGATGACTGTGAAAGGCCATCCCAGAGGTCATGAGACATTGTCAGGGTTGAACATTCTTTGTCAACATTTTGAAACACAGATATGCAGAACTAGGACATATCATGTAGCCTTTGTTACCCCCCACAATGTTTTACTCTCGCTATTATAATAAGCACAAAATGGTGATGACTTTTAAAAAACACCAATGCTGAAGAAGGCATCAGCGACTTGAAAATTGCTGGTGTCAGGAAAGAAGCATCTGAAAAATGTCCAATAACAAGAATCAAGCTTAGGCTCTGTCAGTAACTAGTAATGCAAGTCCTCATTATGGTATATAGCTATGTTTATGCTTATGTTTGGTACTTGTAATTTGTTCAGGTCTTGCTATATTAAAACAATGCCTAGTGAAATGATAGAAAAATAAAATAGAAAAATATGTTCACTGTTCAGCATTCCTAAACAACTAATTTAAAGGGCCAAATGAGCAGTGCTGGGCATTTTTTCCTGCCTAAAGACTTCTAATATGTATCTACTGCTAGAAAGGTCCATCTAAAACTGTAATGCTAGAGGAGAACTTTGGAAACAGACTGGACTTTATGACCCAGAAATTCTTTTTCAGTCTTCTGTTCTCAGCTTGGGTAACTATGAATAAGTTTCTGTGTGGGTGAATGAACCACTATGAGTTTTTGTTTCAAATTTGTGTCTTGAGCTAGACTTCCCTGCCTTCAGTCAGAGGTCTCTCTTAACTGAATTGAAATTTTGCTAGTTGGAAAAGGCTATGACATTTCTCCCATGCCAATGATGGGTGGAGACTCTTTCTATATAGTGGGAGATTCAACAAAGCCATTTATTTCTGGTTTAGAAATAGCAAGGCTAAATTTGTTTCATGTCCAGTATTTGTACCTGATAGACTCTCCCTCTCCCCAAAAGTAAACAGGCAATAAAAAATGCAAGCACTGATCTAGGCAAGCATATCATCACCTGTAACTTCCCTAAGAGGAGGAAAAAAAGGGGGAGAAAAAACGTTTTCTTCTCCTTATCACAGGGTTTTTGGTATGTAAGGCCACATTCATGCTGCTCTCCAGCCTGCACCACTAACTCCCTCCCAGTTCAACTCCCAATCCTGCTGATGTTTCAGCATGCAGGCAGATGCCAGAACAGGTGCAAACACCCACTCCTCTTTCTGGCAGCTGCTTTTTTTGTGGCATCGTGCCTGACCTTTGACACCTCAAAATGTGACCTCCCCTAGGTACTCTCACAGATGTATAGTCTCCATAGGCTCTCCCAACCATAAATCTGTTTGCAGGTGACGGCCTGCAGCAAAACTGGCCCAGACCTCATTCTCGTCCAGCTTCCTCCTTTTCTTTTCAGGTAACACTTTAGTGCTCTTTAATCACAGAATATCACAGAGCTTTTGCAACAATTCCAACTTGCTATCCTCCTTCACATCCAGAAAACCCAATCCCCACAGTGATAAGCATTTCAGCCCTTTTTTTCACAAAGAAGCCTTATACCAAAAAGGTTTTAAGACCTTGCTAAGCTAGACATGTCCCAGTCTACCTTGTCATTTCCTTTGCAGTGTTACTTTTGGCATGGAAAATGGGCTTTATGAAATTAAGGGCTCCAACAACAGTTTAGTTGCACGTTTCAGTTTCTACCACATAATTTTCATATTTAATATAAACAACTCCTAATGACTACATCGGGTGAGCAAAGTGGAAGGGATACCTATTTTATTAAACTTGGCAAAAACCTGGCTAAAACCTGACTTCATTTTAAAATCCCCAAACTCTCTCTCCCCCAATGCCTTATGTTTATTGATGCATCTCAGAAGCCACACAATGAAAATGGTTTCTAATGCATCTTCTAAAGGTTGGCTGAAATACATGTACAGACATAAGAAACCACTTTTAATGAACATCATCTTTTCAATTCCCTGGTTGAATGGATCTCTTGATACTGGAAACTTTGGATCTCAGTTGCTTTATTTTGAGCTTGATATTCCTCATGCTTTTCCATGCTCAGCTGTGATAGCAAGCTGGCCTCTTCTGCTGCCCATTTATTCACAGGCAAGAAACTTCCCTTTTGTGAAATACCCCATCAGGCAACTTTGCTAACTGCTTCCAGCAGCACAACAGCACCTGGCAGATAAATGCCAGATGTATCATCAACATCAGCTGAAATGATCCCACCCTGTCCTGCACCTATCTTCTCTGATGAACTTTGGCATCAACCAACCGCATATTCAGCTACTTACCAGCTTCTCCAGGCTGCTTTCACCCCTCCCCAAACCACCCCAATTCACACCTGCTTATATTCTTTCTTGTTATGGCTTTGGGAAAACACAAACAGTATTTGACAATCTTCTCCAGCATTACTACAGCCCTTCCTGGGGACAAACACGCAACTCCTGTACTTTCCAGATTGCCACGAACTGCTTATCTGTTTAATCCTGCGTTTTGGTAAATCTCACTGTGATACGGAGATGGACAGTAATCGTCAAGAAATGTGTGCTTTAATCCGTGGGGTCGAAGCCTGCCTGCATCTAACCTCTATTCAGGTCTTGCTGGAATTGAAGTTTTCATAAATGTAGAACAAGAAGAAAATAAAACTTCCTGCTGTCTGCTGCAGCCCAAATCCTCTCTCTGCACCCATGTGTTACCCTTGCTTTTTGGCAGTGGCATTCATGTATCCTCCTCATGTCTCGGAATACCACAAGGATAAACTGTAAAGTCTCTGAAGAGATTTGTTTTCTCTTTCTGGAAGGTTAAGATGCCCTAGTCTTCTTAAGGTGTTTTTTTTAAAGGGGCTACAGGAGTTTTCAAGACTGGTTTCCCAATCACCGGCTCATATAAGAAATATTATAACTTTCTACAATTTATTTAATCCTCTCTTCCACCACCTCCAAGACATTAATCAGCATTTACTATGCTGTTTTATGGAGTACTCTTGAGGATTGTATCAACTGAGAAGTTTGCGGTAGCATGTCTGTCCAAAGCAGATTCTCTGCCTGAAATCAGATTACTCCAATACAATCTTTTCCCTTTGTATGAAGGCTGAGAGCTATCTATGATGATTCTCAAATACATAAGCTGTCCTCCACAGCTGAATCACTGCAGAAAAAATGGGAGATTACATATAAAATATTTTTACAACTCTGCCTGAGTATAAAAATACGTACACACATACTCATTGCACAAAAGGGTCTCGTTTTGAAGGAGAAGCTGCCAATTAGCTGTCCCCACAAGGCTAATTTATAAAACTCTGTGACTTTCACAGCTGTAGCCCACGGCTGCATGCAAGATTCAAAGTACCTGCTGAGGAACGAATCCTTTCAGAGACTTTTCACTTTGTTGTTCTGAATAACCCTTCATCAGCTCTCTGAGCATAAAAGCACACTGGTGTGTGACCTTGGGAAGGGTGTCTTCTTCACAGGCACGGCGTGCAAAGACAGGAATCAAAGCCGGCAGGCTTGCAAGACCATGCCAGTAGACGGATGGTTATAGCGTATTGGCTGCTTTGTTTTAAAAATACACTGAAGGTAGGCTCTTGCGCTGAGATCCCTTCCCCTTTATACTGATATGGCTCCAAGTCGGACTACTGCGTGTGAGCTACTGGCCCAAGGTGCAATTCCAGAGGAGCAGGTATGGAGCAGGGACAGATGCAATGATGCTCAGCTGGATTTTCAGCCAGAAAGAAACAACAGATATAAGAAGCAAGTATTGCTCCTAGACATTTCAGGGGGGTGCTGGTTCTGAAATCTGAGTATAACACTCAGTCTTCCACTGCATATGAGCTTAAAAAATAAAAAGAAGAAGAGACTGCACTACCAAGCGCAGCAGAGACAGTTACAAGACTCTTATTTTGAGATTTTAATTGGCGTGAAATTGATGGTAAGGACAGCACCACTGTTTCCCCTGATTTGACCTCTGCAGTGCAAGATAAACAAAACTTCCCTGATAAAGACTACAATCTCAACTCTTAAAATGTATCTGGTAGTCAGTCAGGTACCTGCTTCATATAGACAATCTAATAAAATTAGAGATCCTTGGAATGAAGCCAGTGTCTTGCTCAGTTCAGCATCCAGACCTGGCCGGCTCCCTCAGCCGGAGAGATCATGGATTGGGCACACACACCATGCTTACAGCCCGAAATTAGGCCACCAGCACAAGGAGAAGCATCGGTAGTTTGATTGCAGATGCCACCCCTGTGCATGTAGTGTTCCCCACTGAAATGCCTCTTCTTTTTTTGGAGACTGAGTGTGCCTGCTGACCAGAGCATCCTTTCCAGTATTTCAGAGCCAGAACAGCTCACATGGAAATCAGATCCAGCAACTTACGCGGTTACTAACATTTCCATTAGGTCTACATGAATTTACAAAGGAAAAAAAAGAAACCCCAAACTTTTTTTGACTGCTGACCTCACTAATCACCACAGGTCTGAGAACCATATTTGGTAGCAGTGTCTAACTTGCAGGACCACCCTCTGAGAGCACTCAGAGACAAAACTCAGCATATATAGAACATGTAGTAGTTTCCTTAACTCCCACTACCAATTATTTTGCAAGGGTCACAGGATATTCCTGCCATTCCTTTCTTCCAAGAATACCCTTCCCCCTCCCAGTTATCAGCACAATTGAGCATGCATCCATGCAAAACCATTCACAGGAGGAAGAAATGCCACCTCCAAATTAACAAACTTTCACTGCAGGAAAAAAGTCCACCTGGCCCCAAAGAAGTAGCTTACTGAATCGTTGACTTATTTCAGGTCATACACATACATGCAAAACACTGAATCAAGAGTAACTCAAATGACACCTGGAAAATGCAAGCATGGTTACACTTCTTCTAACATATTTAATTTTTAGACTGTCAACTTTAACATTCAGGATAATTTCAACTCAAGACACAATTTATTTGTCACTGCCAATGCCCTCTATTAGATAGATGTTCTGTGCTGGGACACTGGTACTGGGGGAAAAGCACAATAGAGAATATTCATGGTAAAAAAAATTATTTTTAATATCTGAAAATAACAGCACTAATGTTTTAGTATAAGACCATGTGAAGTAAAAGGCAGTTTGCAAAGCTCACCATGAACTGAGTGTGGGTTAGTCAAACAGTGACACAATCTTTCTCCAAAATGCCAGAATAATGTGATTAATAACTGTTTTGCTCAATTCTTGCTTGGATCCTCAAATTCAGTTAAGCCCTAGAAGTTATCTGGCATATTCATAAATGAATGAGGAATGTGAAGTTCCCAGAAATAGATGAAGGAACAGGAGTTTCTACATTCAAGCTAGAAATACAGGTAATCCTGCACTCGCACACAGATTTGGCAAGGAAGCAGGGCCAGAAAGAACAGGACCCACAACGCCAAGCTCTTGGCTAAGAGAGATGCAGACTCTAGTCAGGCTCTGAATAACACCAGTTTCCACACTGTGAGAGAACATTGTTTAACCAACATTTTTCACAGCTTCATCTGCTCTTACTCTAGTTATCAATATGGCTAAGGCAACATCTTTCCATTTTACTCTCTATAGCTCATCAGTAGTACAGGCACATGTCATGCACTAATAGTCTGATAAACAACTGAAGCTTAGTTCATTCAAGGAGAATAACGTTATTTTCCAGGGTCATCTTACTATTTAGTAATCTCAGATAGTTCTGTCTAATTAATCTCAAATAAATGAGAATCTTCTCTTGGAACCGAAATGAATTACAGTTGAGGTAGGCTTTCAATGGGAATTAGTCACTTCCCACTGTATTTTTAGATCATTTACCCAGGTTACTTTCAGTTGCTTTATTTCCACGTACAACAATACCTGAAGTTGAAAAGCTGACTTTAATCCCTGAAGCTGTCTGGATACCGTACTATAAAAAGAATAACACAAAGTCTACTAGAGCAGTCAAGTCAGTCTGGGCACAATGCAAGGCAGGAGCAAGGGTCATGGATCAGCTGCCAGAGCTCCTCATCCTGCAGTGGCTGCACACTGGAAGAATGCTCCCACTGTCATAAAAGCTGCTGCTCTTTCCTGGTTCAGATAAAACACCTATATAGCAATGGGGAACAGATATTACAGACAGTTTGGACGCAAGAAAATTGTCTCAGAGTTTTTCAGAACTAGGCTGACCATCTCAGTCACCTATTTTAGACTGCCAGAAAACAAAGATTAGACAAAGTGACAGATACATTCCTATGGGCTTAAAAGTTGCTATTAGTTCCTTTGTAACCGTCTGCTGCACAAGAACAGTGAGATTTGAATGTCAGTCTGTATCCTTTCTGCCTCACACATCATCACCAGTAACCCTGAAGGAGCTTTTTGCAAAGGTCGCCTTTGCAGCCTTTTCAGATGTCTCCGCTACCACTTTACTTATGTTATTCCCTAGATATCCCCAGTAGAAAGGGGAATTATGTAGCAATAGAAATTTTCTGCACAGGTAAAGCTGCAAAGGAAAGAGTTAGGGCTGGTAAAGATGGCAATTGTCAGTGTAACTTACGGAAAAACATGGGGTCTTACTTTGTTATGCCTCTAGGTAAAAATAGTGCAACTGGCAATTTAGCACTTAAGATACAGGGAGAAAGTAACAAATTACGCTGATTCTCTCTAAGCCATTTCGTGCGCCCTGAGCCCTGCAAGAGTTAGCAGAAACATCTTACTGTCTGTTAAGTTAGCTAGAATAACTTCAATAAATAGAACGAGGAGTAACAGAAAGGCTTTGCTGTAAAGCCTCTTCCTAACCAAAACTTAACAAAGAGACCATAATCCAACATGCACTGAATGTGCCAGGGGACTCCTACGGAGATCTCCCGCTGGTTCAGGCTGAGTTTAAACTCATTTAAAGGATGCAAACTGTGTTTCTCAGGGCTAAGCCTAAAGACAAATAAGGGTGCAGTGCCCTAGCATTGTGCCCTCTATGCCTGGGACGAGAGGAGAGTTATTTCTGGCACTGATGCAAGGCGTGCTGAAATCGGTCACCGATGCTCATGTGGGATGCGGCAGTTCCGCAGACGCAGTTGTCGGCGAGGGCCCGGGGCTGCTCAGGCTGTTCGGTGCAGATGGACATCCTCTATGAAATCACAAGCTACATTTTTAGCTTGGCTTTGCAAACTGCTGTGAAGCTGGCATGGGCCGGGGGAAGTGAGCTTGCCCAGGATACGGCAGTTGACGTTGTTGATGTCAACCTTGCAGAACATATTTGCATTTGGGAGTGGAGCTTACCGAAGGGGATTTTTTTTACTGGCCTGCTGTGATTTTGGCTGAGAGGTCTCCCACCCCCTCCTCACTGCCACCTCGCCACTCTGAAACGCAATGGAGGTTTGTTCTTTGTCAAACTCCATTGTACTTGTTCCTCAGCCTCCCCATCTTTGGTGCATTAGTGACATTTAATACCAGTATTTAATATACCTGCGTTATATGTAAAGTAAAATTGTGACTTTTCATTCACTGTCATATCCCTGTTACTAAGCAATTGTAACATGAATGAGGAACTCAAAAATATGCTTTACTCCTAAGGGCCATATGAACTTCATTTTCACTTCTACTGTACAATATACTCTACACAAATAATATACATCTGTTCGTTTTCTATGTACTCTCTGGGCAAAGAATTTCTTAAAGACCCTTTGGTCGTGCAAGATAAAATAGGGGAAAACCAAAAGTCATTCTCCACTCTTCAGTGCAGCTGTGCCCCCAGTGTATATTCTGCTTTGAGAGAGCTGTAACAATTGGTAGCGGTCATAGTACAGACACACAGCCCTGGACTCTAACCATCCTTTTCTTGACGCTGAACTTGCTCACCAACTTTGCTAACTTATTCGTTTTGGTTAACAGTTCAAATAACCTCACAGACAAATTTTGAAAATCCACAAGACCCCTGAATGACTAAGGTGAAGCAGCACTAAACAACAACACAGAAAAGCAAAGCACCTCCTCCAGCCTCCAGTACGGAATAATATAACAACAGCATATGTGATGCTGTAGCCTTCACACTGAGAGTGAACTAGCAAGGGAGTTTTGAAAATAGATAGGAAGGGGAGTAAAAGAAATCAGAAGAACTACAAGAAAGAAAAAACAAATACAAAACTTGTGGAAACTTAAAGAAAAGACTTCAAGTCTTTTCTTCATGTAGTTTAGTTTTTGTTGGTTTGCAGCCATACCGCAGCCAATTTAGAGAAACCAGCAAACAAAGCACTAACATTATTGTGACCAAGAAATGCAGTTTACCCTGTGCTAAAGCCCACAACTTACTATTTTCATTTCTGGATTTGTGCCAAAAACATATGGCCAGACTCAAACCAGAAGGTGTTCTGAGGTCCTGGATGCTACAGACTATCAGCGTGAGAAATGCCTTACCACCTGAAAGCTTCCCAGCTCTTCACTGGCAAGTAATCATTTAGTTCATGAGATGGAATTTAAAACGAATCATTTTGGTGAAAATACCATCTTGCTCATTTTCCACTTCTGATATACTTTTAGCAGCAAGAGGTAGCTAGGTTTAGAAATCAATTCATACATCCTTACCTACTTGGACTTCATACTCTCTGCTATTCAGACTTCTGCCAGGGATAACATGTCAATGACATTAAAGTCAATGACAAAACTTCCATTAACCTTAATGCTGGCAGAATTTCACCCTAAATCCACTGTTGGAAACCCTTCCACACTGCTGCACAAGACTAACCTGTGTGTCCACAATGCCCAGATTTCCTGCACATACAAAGCATACTTTCTAAGCCCTGGCCTTCCCACTTTTTTTTTTTAAAGGTTGCATACATTTTTCCCCTTATGCAGTTGAATGCATTAGTAGGGAGAGGAAAAAAAAAAAAAAAAGCAGTATTTCTTGCTAGTAGCAATCTGGATATATAGGCACAGTACAATAATTTGACCTCCTTTGCAGCATCCCATCAAAAACCAACCAGCCACGGCACAGGGGCTGCACAGAAACAGTCCTAACAGGTATTTCTTTGGAGGAACTACGGATGAGTAACTGCAAGGGTTTCGTTGGCTGCCTGTTGACATACAGTCAGTCCACACCCTTTCAAAAAGCTGTTGACTGTAAGTTTTGCCCTCGGCCCTTACTCTGTCTCATCTTGATGTGGTACTTAGATTGGAGGTATTACCTGAAATTTCACCCAAAATGGATTGCAAGATACGATCTGAAAAAAAGGATTAGCCCTACTTAACTGCGTGTCACTATACAGCTAAATCTAATTATGCACCCCACAGGGAAAAATAAAGTACAATTCAGATGTGGGCAAAGATAAAAAGAGAGAGGCAATGCAGAAAAGCATAGCAAAATACATCATTCAAGCTACCCCACGAGAGCAACCTCTCATGCTTTTGTCAGACTCCTCCTGGATCTGCTGCTTAGCGCAGTTTGCAAGAGCAGGACAAAATACCCTATGGATTGAAAAAACATATCAGAAATGTAAAAACAAAGAGAGAACAAGAGAGCCAGAAATCCAAAGTTACTACTAGCTGAACATGCAAAATAAGTGTAAAATTATTTTTCGTGTCAGAAAAGCTGATCGGTTAGTCACTGAAAAAAAACTTAGCTAATTCGTAAGAATTAGTAACATTGAAACAAACAGAATGACTAAACTTTATATTAATATACGCAACTAAAAATAATGATAAAATATTTCAAGCTATTAAAAATGTCAACTAAAATGTTATGAAAATCGTTTACTGTTTATCAACAAGTTTCAACTCTCAACCTTCTCATTGGCTAAGACTGAATTTCATGTTTTATTCAACTATTTATCTTGATGACTTCTTTAGACACACACAACCCAACCGAGCTGTAACACCATCTCCAGCAGTGTGAAGACATCAAGAGCTCTAAGGAGAGGAAACAACTGCTTTACGCAGTGGCAATGGGTGACCCAAGGCAGAAGAAATCCTTTTATGATACAGAGTGCTACAGTTTACATGGCTGTTGAAAAAAAACACCATGATTTTCAGTAGCTGTGAAGAGACAGAGAACAGATGAACAGGGAGTGGTCCAAGATCTCCTAGAGGATATCTCCCATTTGGATTGAAGCAGGTTAGATCATTCCCTCACCTGTGTCACCAAACTATCCCCACAATTGTATTTTTGTTAAATCATCTACCTGGCACAGAAGCAAGTTCAAAAGAACATGATTTTTATTTTGTAGCATCAGTATTTTGATCTTTTCTGTGCACCTGTGTTCTTTGGTACTCCACACAGGTACCTTTCATAAGGGCAACAGAAGATGGCTGAACCTCCTCTGCATTTCCTCCTCGCAATAAAGCCGAGCTGACATCTCTTAACTTTTTATGTCATCTCAAATGCACAAGGTCAAAAAATAAATCCTCTCGCACTGTGACTGGGATTTCTTGCTAAATCAGCATTACTTCAAGATATAAAGTGCAGCTGAGTTTTTAAACATTGTCCTTAGGCTGTTTGTCTCCTCTGAATTCCTGTTGAATATTGATTTTGGATTTAAAGGTCCAGCTGCCCACCTCACCAGGTTGCCCTGATGTATACAAACTTTGACTGATTAATGGGTTATTTTAAATGCGTAGATACTTCAAGGACTAAAGAACATGGACAACATGAACTTTTCTTCTCTTGCTTTATACCACAAGGTTTTAGATCAAACTATGCCTTTGCAGAAATACAGGCGTGCCCTTCAAGATATAACCACCAGATCTAAGGCAAATGTGCCTAGCCTTAGTTATAATCAACCTTAAAATACCAGAAAAATCACTTAATATTAAACTTGAGACCACATGTTGGCTTTTGAGATATTCATAACTCTAGCAGACTTTATATTAAGCAAATAGAATTAATTTTGTAGACGTTATCTGGATGCATCTCTCCACAGGTGAGCTACCATCTAGGCAGGTTTAATGGACAATTCCTCAGGCTGCCCTAGCAATTACTCCTGTGCTGACCTGGAAGGATCATTAATATTAGTGAGTCGAGAGGCAATTCAATTTCCACTCTGGCTCAGCCCTAAGCTTCTTCTAAGTAGATGCTGTCAGCTGTGTCAAATTATATATGATGCCTAGGCGATGTGGAAGAGTATTAGGAACAGAGCTGGGAATGGCAAACTCAATTCACAAAGTTTTCAGCCTGAACTTGAATAGTGGCCTAAGATACCAACAGGCCAAAACCATTTGAAATGGGAAAACTCTAACCACCACCCAAAATATTTTTTTGAGGGGTAAGATGCTATGGGAAGAGCAAAACCAGACATGGATTAGCCCAGGGCAATGAGAGAAGAGCTGCTTTATAGAACTGCATATTAAGAGCTTTAAATGCATACATGAAAAAAGAAGGCTTAATGGCAGAACTTTGAGGAAGCCCAGCTAACAAATGCGAACAGGATTACACAATAGACCCAGTGCACCAAAGGTACAAAGCTTTGATCCTCAGCCCCACAACTGCAGTCAAAAAATATTAAGATAACTCAGATCCAATTTAGCTGGTAACCTTTCCACAATCATGAAAAAAAAAAAAAAACAACCCAAAACCTTTAAGTCCTCTCAACACCCTGGTTACAACCTATAAACCGGGATAAATCTGAACAACCATCTCCCCCACTTTATTATCCTCTGATTCGTTTGAAAGAAAACAACGTATCAGAAAAGCTCTTCCCCTTTACTTTCCATCTAATGAAGGGAAAATTAGGCGTTTATGTACAGATAGAAGCTGCTGCTTCCTCTCTTTAAAAGCCCCTTTACCTCTTTTGGCAACTCTCGTCCTCACCTTTGTCCTTGCTCACTATCACGATACAACACAACCGTCCCACCTGGTGCCAGCCCTGCTTTTGCCAGAAGAATTCCCATGGTGCACGTAGGCGTGATAGTGCCATGGCATTTTAACTCCTTTTGGGGAGAATAAGGAGGAAGAAAAGATCACGCACCTTCCCCAAAGGAGCTGAGTGCTCTCACACAAACACATACCTTTCTGCTTGTTTTCAGGTAATATGGAAAGCTTTCTAACCGATGCCCTTTTAAATTAGATGCCTTGGAGTTTTGTTATTTAAAAACTAATAAATAAATAAACAAACGAAGCCCCCTTGCTCTTCAGTGTCAGAAACAAGCAAATAAACAATCAGTCTTTAAAAAATACACAAACACTTTCATTGTCATAGACATGCAGCGATTCACCCTCCCCCAAAAGATTAGAAGGAACTCATTTAAAAATGAAGATACTTTGCATTATATATCACGAAATATTAATCAATCAGATACAGACATTCATTTGTATGCAATTTTTCTTATCAAAACATGCATATAACTCACAGGAATTCCAGTTGTGCAAATGCTCACTGAAAAAAAATCAAATCAAAACAAATACACACATACGTACACACACACATACACGCATATTCTGAGCCAAAATGAAAAGCATGCACGGTCAGGGTTTAAGCATCATTTAAGCCAAAATAATTGCTAGATTATTAAAAAGAAAGCAGCCTGGCAACTATTTGAAGCAATTTTTATTCATGCTTTTATTTGATTCTTCTCAATTTTCCTTTCCTTTACTCGTTTGTAACAAACATGCTAAAACCCATCTCTATTGTTTAAAAAAAGCAGAAGAGAAAAAACAGAAGCATCCATGCTCTGGGTACCAAAGCGTTATTTTCTTGGAGCAGTAAAAAAAAAATACAGTTTAAAAGCTTTTCTATATTTAAAACAGATATCGTGCAGAAATTTGATCTTAATATTAATGACATGCAATCTCCAAGGAGACATATTCTAATTTAAAAAAAAAAAAGTCATTTTCAGTAATCGGTGCAAATGCCTTTTTTTTTTTTTTTCCCTCTCCTCCT
Organism: Balaeniceps rex; assembly: GCA_013401315.1. NCBI lineage: Eukaryota > Metazoa > Chordata > Aves > Pelecaniformes > Balaenicipitidae > Balaeniceps > Balaeniceps rex. The sequence continues at coordinate 17,106 of VYZW01003688.1, read as the reverse complement.
TGCTGTCAGACTAATGGTATCTTAAACCCTGCATGCTGCAGTGCTTCGCCTGTGCTCTGCATCGGCTGTGAGAGAAGAAGCTACCTGAGAGTTTTCACAGTGCCATCTCATATCCATGTCTGCCTGGCTACCCTGCGTGCTTATAGCTTTTTTTTTTTCTNTTTTCTTTTTTTCCCCCCCCTCTCCCCTTCCCCCCCCCCCCTTAATTCTTAATGGAAATCCTAGGAAATTTAGTCCATCCTCTGAAATCAATACTGGTGACAGGCGCACTCCCTGCCTCCGCGGGAGACGAGGATGATAAATTGCCTGCGCATCANCGTGCCGCCACCGAGCCAATGGCCGCGCCCGGCGGCGCGCAGCGGGGAGGCCGCTCTGCGGAGCCGCCGCCGAGACCCGCGCTGGGCTGCGGAACGGGGCGGAACGGAACGGAGCGGGCACCGCCCCGCCGCGGCGGGGAGCGTGGAAGGGGAGCGGGAGGGAGCGGGGAGCCCCCACGCCCGGAGCTGTCGCAGAGGGTTGGTGGGTGTGTGTGCGTGGGGACCAGTTTTATCTCTGGTCGTTTCAGTGGGGTGGCTCCGGGAACGTCAACGCGGAAGACCCTCGGTGGCTTAATCTAACGTTACAAAAATCGAGGTCCCGATGATGAGCCTGAGGTCACCAAACTAAACTGACCCACCCAGGCCCCTGCAAAATGGAAGGGTTCTCCTGTGTTTCAAATTCTGCCCCCGGGCCCCGCCAAACGCTGCGCAGGCGCCTCATATTGCTACGCGCCAACAGGCGTGCGGCGCGGACCTGGCAAGGGAGGCGGCGCGGACCTGGCAAGGGAGGCGACGAGGCGAGGCACATCTGAGCTGCCATATGGGAAGCCTGTCTGTAACGTGCATCTGCCGTCACTCATCACCGTCGAGAACCAGATGGGTGACCCAGCCCTGCAAGGCGAGCGAGCAACCTTGACAGAGAAAGCAGCCCATGAAAACACTTTGGTTAAGCTAGTCAACAAACCCGAAAATCTCCAACCGTGATGCCTATTCAACAACTCTTAAACCAATACAATTTTATTTTTATTTGCCTTAGTAAGAGGTTTTCCTTTTTTTTTTTTTTCTTCCTTAACAGTTTCAGCAAATCCTGACAGTTGCAAGAGTTAAAAGTTACCAAGCACCCACCTGACTGTCCTGTAGGGCTTTCCCAGAAGCCTTCAAAACTATTTTGAATAAAGGCAGTCTACACTAAGGAAAAAGACAAGCGAGCTACAAAAAAGGCGGGCGAAATTAACTTTGCCGTTCCCTTCACAGGAGCTCAGAGACGATAAGGTTGCCCTGACATGCCTTTCCCTCTCGCATCCCTTTTAGTGGCAGCATGTGTTGCATGTTTCTAAAGGCATTTTGAACTTGCAACACCATCTGACAAACCACACGTCTGCGTGTACGTTACTGCTAACAGCCAAATCACATGGCAGTAAAACAAAGCTAATGCTATCTATGTCTTGATATATTTCATCATGGAAAATGAGATGGATTAATAAGATCTTCTTGGTATGACAAATGTCTCCCTCCTCTAAGCACAGAGCCCGGTTTGACCCTAAGGTGTGTGGCTCAGTACATTTGTTAGACTTGCATTGTAGTGCTTAGATTTTTCATATCAGTTATTAAATTATAAGCATGTGTAATAGGTGTCCGCATGGTTTTTTTCCTCGATGAACTGAAGAATAACAACCCAGCAAGGCTGCTTGCTGGGCACGGGTGCTGTCCGCATACATTCATTTGGCTGTAATTCAGTCAAAACAAAGGTAGTTAACGCTGATAGAAATGCCACATGGCTTGTTGGAAGTGGCGTTACTGTTTGTTAAATGTCTTGTCTGTGCTACCTGGCGCTAATTAGAGAAAAGTCATTGCCCTGAGTCTCTTACACCTGCCTTGTGGCAGAACCTGACTCTTGACCCTGAGACTGGCAGCCTTCAAAGACAACGTGCAAGTGGATGGTGCCAAAACCACTATACTCTCTTGTTCTACACATCTTTTTCTAACTTTGCATTCTTCTAGCATGGGCCAGCAAAATGAAGAGGTCCCCTGGAGCTGGACATTATATTTTGACAGTTCCCACAGTTGTAAATCCACTCAGAGCACGTCTTGGCCCTCCGAGAAGCACCCTAGAAAAATCGCAAGATCTTGACTCTGCACTTTTCCCCTTTGTGAAGATGACAGAGGACACCATCAGGCCATAGCTACATGGCTGCTTGTGCAGTGTTTTGCTGCGGGGGTGGCAATGGTCAAACCTTCCAGCCTTTTTTGCCCATCCCTTCTCAGGGACCGGGGTAGAGGACAGCAAGGGCAATGCTGATGGTTTGCAGCTGTGCTCTGACTGCCCTTCTGGCATCAGCATCAGTTTCCCCGGGTTGCCTGACAATAACCCCTGTCGGGGCTGTGTCCTCAATTAAGGCAGTTCATCTGGAGGACAAAACACATAAGAAAACCACTCCTGTTTTCATTAAGAATATTATCTAAATGAGAATACTAAATACCATTTCAAGCAGCCCAAACAATGGGGTCCTTTCGCATTCACTAAGTCAAACCTTCATTAACCCCAGCATCTGCCTTCCTGAAAGACAGGACTAAATTATCTGTAATATTTTGCTTGAGGCAGTATTTTTCAGTAGTGTTATTCTACAATAATACCATTAACTGTAACAGACTGCCATATGTCCCGTGTGCTGTTATTCAGGGGACAAACTTAGCAATGACAGCAATGGTATGGAGGAGGGATAGCAGATCCCGACTCCTCTCAAATGCTGAGTCTGTGAGGATGGGATGCTGTTTGGGAAGCTTCGCCTTGAAGTGCCGGGAGAAATGCTGCAGGGCGCAGCTTGCTATGAGCCGTGCTAGGTCAGAAAGGCATGATGGACAGATTCTGGGTGCCCAGCAAAAAACAGCTTGTAATCGAATTCCTTCCGTTGGAGAATATCCCTCCATCTAACCAAGTTCTGGGGTTGTTTTTTGCTTTGCATGGAGATGCAGCTGTATGTGTATCGTGTGAAGTGCTATGGTGTGATATGGAGATATAGCAGACAACGTGGTTAGGGTTGATTTTACTCAAAGGATGTGAAGGCACTGCAAGCGTTGCAGGCTTAGCAGGGCAAAGCAGTTAGAAATGCACCTGACTTTACACTTAAGTACTCGTGAGTTTACATTTAAGTAAACTCCTGAGTGCTTTGTTGAATCAAGGCCAAATATACAAAAAATAATGCTAAATGCAAAAAAGCAATGAACCTGAATTTGCTTGAGTACACACTCTCAAGCTGTACATGAGAGTTTTGCTGAATGTATATATTTTGCCAAATATATACAAAATATCACTTAAAAACCTGCTTGTCAATGCAGTGAGGGATAGAAAATGAGTAGTACAGCATATATTTCATAGCAAGGGACACTGTGGTAAATATCACAAAGACAAATCCATATAGTTACTAAAATGCAGAGACAGCATTATGCTTGAAAAACCTACACAAACAATGCTGTGAAGTCCAATGTACACAACCGAGGACAGAAGCAGTCAAACTTGAGATTTGATTTAAATCTAAATATGTTACATATTTCATTAACTATACAAAACTGTACAGACATATCATCATTAAAATCCTCGCTACTGTACAGAACAAGCAGTTAAAATTATTGTAATAATAATTTTTTTTTTTTTGGCAGATACCATTTTATCAAAAAAATTTGCACCTACAATTCAGACAGAGGTGGAAGCCTTAAGTTCTTACACTTCAACCTAAGGGCAGGCACAAATGAAGCAGTTTGAGATGAGAGTGAGACTTCTTATATATTTTAATTTCTGCATAAACAAATAACATACTTAAACCTTGTGTGATGAAAACCCAAAAGCATTTGATAGTTTGCAGGAGTTTATCAATAAGAGCATATACATGCATCCATATGCACACATAGCTACAATCCTAGATTGCTACTTCACAGGCTGAAATACATTACCCACCACTTCCAATGGTCTTAATGAACGTGACAGTTACGTGAGTTTTAAATATAAACTTCTACGTGTCCTTAGAGATTAAACTGGCATTTCAGCTTGAGAGTCACGTCTCTCTCATGGTCCTCTGACACCAAGTCACCTGCAAACCCCCAGATGTTGTCCTTGGGAAATGCATTTAACAACTTTGAGGCATATGTGGATTTGCAGTCTACAGTGAGTTTAAATTCCATAATTACTCATACACAAATTCATTCCTATCCAGAGAGAGCTGGTATTAAGGAGGTAGCCTTACTCTTTTTGCAGGAGGACGGGGACAGAATTTGGGATGTTGTTCAAAGTGACATCTTCTTCGCTTTTCCTCTGGAGACTTCTGCAAGACTCCACTCTGCCAAACTACCAAACTCTGGGAAATCAATGTCAGTGTCAACACTTTCTGTCATCTCTGTAGCACTTAGTGTACTCTGCACCTGTGACAAAATTACCCCCTTCTGGCAGGAAGTCTGTAATCTCCTTCCCAGAGGTCTGAACTTTCCCATCACGCTGTCAGCCAAACTGCGCCCATCAGGCCGGCTTGCAGATACCTCTGTTCCCACGGAACGTAGGAAAACAAGCTCAACAGTGATGAAAATCTTTAAGAGAACTGCCTCCCAGTGCTCGAAAGGTCAAGATCCTCCTCCTTCTTTAAGCAAATGGAAGCAGAAAAACTGTTGCCGGAAGAAATTACCCTCTCAAGAAACCATAATTTAGATCAATCCTACCTGTTTGGAACTAACAGCTGCCATCAGACTTTAGTCCCAAAGCCTGTACTGCCAAGAAACAGATGAAATGTACTCTTTTTGCCAGGCACACATATATATTCATTCTCTGCTTCCTATTATCTCCTACTTATTATTCCCTACCTTTTTTTCTGGTCTTTCCAAATCCTTCTACACCTGGTTAATCGACACAGTCATAATAATACACAGGGAAAACTCAATGATATGCAGCTATTATGCTAATCATATAGGGCACGTTTATTTTGTCTCAATTGTCTCCACAAATTTCATTTCTTACCCTTGCAAATATTAACACTACCTGATTGCTCACACCTATCTGGTTTAGTCATAAGTACTCATGGCTTTTTCTAGGGTGGAGGGGACAAATTACAAGGGAAGACACATAGGTACAGATTTAGGAAGGGTGAAGAAGTCAGCTACTTATATTGAAATGTTTCCAAGGATGATTAAAAGTAAGCAGCTGCAAACCTTAGCATTTTTGAAATGGCAAAATTAAACATCATTGGAAGCACATTTAAAGCTGAACACCTGTGGAAGAAAGAGGAAGAAATTTTGCTCCTAGACTGATCCTATCTACAAAAGCAGATACAAAGAAACAGTGCGTGATACCTTTCAGTGGGGGGGAGGGAAAAAAAAAAAAAAATCAAAGACCGGATGAGACAAACTCAGGGCAGCATTCTGAAATTTTGGAGGTATCATGCCCATGCTTTGCTAATTAAAAATAATCCAGAATGACAGTATCTGCTTATTCACAATGATCCATTTCTCCCCTATAGCTACACAAAGACACCAGGTGTGACAGGCAGATAGTATTCACCCTTGCTATCCTGTGCTAGCTAGAAGGAGTTTTGCCCCCTCTTTCAATCTAGGAATTATTAATGCTGCCTTAACTTGCACGTGGCTGTCCACTGTCTAAAAGACTTGTGAAGACCTATCTGCCTTGATTTCTGCACCGACTGTGCCTTTGTAAAGGTCACAAAGTCGTAAATAAACTAGCTTTTTCTTCCCCATAGAGGATTCTTGTGGGCCCTCCTGCTTCTTTTGTAGGGGGGCAAGGGGAGCACAGCACAATGATGGGCCAAATCTCTTTGATTTATTATTTTAAAGAAACATTCAGAGATCTTACAGGTGCTATTCTCATTTCAGTGGATGTCAGTTCAGGCCCTGGGTTTATTAGGGAACCTGAATTATCTCCAGAGGCTCAGAAGGGTAGATGAGCCCCCAGCGTTTGGATGAGGGTGGGGAAGGGGTAGAGCTCGGCACAGCTGAGGCAGAAGCAAACTTCTAAATTGCATAAAGGTTTTCTGCTCCTGCAAACAGCAACGGGATCCAAAGGAGAGGGGAAAGAGATCTCCAGCGCCTGCAGCAGCACACCAACAAGGTGCGTTTTCCAGAAGATGCACAAGAGGTGGTAACAGGGTGAAAACAGAAGTTGGAAGGGGGAACCAGGAGACAGAACCCCACATCTGCCTTTCCCTCTGTGCTCTTCAGCAGAGAGGGAGATCACATTTTCTTCCCCCAAACAAGAACAAGCAAAATAAAGAAAAAAAGTCATCGTGTTCTTTCCTTCTGGGTACATAATGCGCATCTGTGTGTGCACAAATGAATAAACTGGGAACAACTGTAGACAAGGATATTCTGTAAACAATAAAGCTATTTATACCATTTCATACCTTTGTCAACATTCAATACTTAAATGTTTCAATGTGATTGTGTATTTCAGAAATTATTTGATTCAGAGTGATTCTCTTATCAGCTTTGGTAGGGTCAGGGAAGACTTCACCCCCTTGTGTCAGCTTCCTGTGTGGGTAACAGGGGCAACTGCCTACATCAAAATGTATATAGGATGACTAAATGCACACCATAAGACACAAACCTGTTGTACCAGATAATGAGGGGAGCAGAAGGAAAGGTGAAGTCTCAGCTTCCAGCATATTTTCCCCAGATGTGACTTTGCCCTGCTCCATCAGAGCCATTTTTAGCAGCTGGGGAGTTCTCGTTGCAATTTCAACATTTATAAAACAGTTTAAATCTAAAACTAACAGAGCAGAGAATGTAATATACTGGGTTTGATTGATCTGGATCTTCAGGTTTCTAAAACCTTGTTGGTTCAGAGAAGATTGCTATGAGTATATTATTTGTTCTCCTTCAAAATCGTACCTTTTCAGAGACACCCACATGGCTTAGAAATAGATGTGCAAATGCATTAATTTTTGGCCGTGCTACATTTTGCTGAGTGGGAGTATAAGGAAAAAAAAACAAACCATGAGAATGTGAAACCTTCCTTCTAAATTAAAGGTTTCATATCCTAATAAATAATTTCTTTGGCTGTTAGTAAGCGCTTCCATTATCCCCTAATGTGGAGAAGCCCGCAGAGACTGGGTGTCTACTGCTGCCTCTTTAATCAGAAACCTGTTTTGACTGTTCTGTCAGGTAAACAGCAGAGCCTGGGCCCTATCTCTTTTCTATGCTGTGTGGAAAAATAAAGCAACTATTGAATAACTACACAGACACCCACAAAAGCACATGCAATGTAATGTTGGCTGTTCACCCAGCACAGTGCTTCCTTGTGTGAAAATAGGGTGATTTTCCCATGCCTGCAGCGATGCTAAGGGCTTCCCCAAGCCTGTGCGTTGGGTTTTTATGGGAAGGATGATTGACGTGGATAACAGATTCAAGCAGCCAGCAGCAGCTGAAGGTAGCTGAGCCTCCTGTAAGCTGACAAGGATGGAAACACTGAGAGAGAAACCTTCAAATGAAGAGCTAATTAATGGGTACAGTTGTGTGCCAGTTATCAGGAGGGCTCTAATTACAGGCCTAGAGGAAGACCGCAAAACTAATGAAGGAATTCACATTTAGCGGAGAATATCTTGCTCTGACGTCAACCTCCCGGTGACGGGAGATGGAGGAGACTGATGGGCTGACAAGGCTGCTTGCATCTACAAAGCACAGGGCTGCTCACCCGCCTCTCTGCCAGCAGCCAGGTTTAAAAGGAAAGGGTTTTTACCATAGTGGAAAATCAGGGAAACTAGAAGAGCCATGCAAACTACACCACAGTCAAATCAACCCACAGGCAAAATCAAAAGCAATGGGAACCGCTTAATTTCTGAATGAGAAACTCATATTCTCTAGAAGGGCGTAACAGAACAGGGAACTGAGCCCTTGATACTTGGACAACTCTAACAAAGCAAAACAAACAGGAATTTGAATACTTCATGAGTATTACACAGTTTTCACACTTTAATTAAATTACTGCTTTGGCTCAGCCATTTTGCCATGGGCAAGAACTATACAGAATTGTTGTTGGGGATATTAGTATTTTTTTTGTTTCAAGTTCATAGCATTTAAATAAAGATATTAGGAAAAAATAAGACAGGCATGCACAGCCCATAGAAATTCATGGAAAGACTTTTGTGGGTCACGGAAGAGGCATTAGAGGGCTGGTGAGAAACGCTGGTCCCTCTGAAATCAACAGCAATTCTGCCAGGATTTTAATCCTTATTTTTCAAAACATCCCAAAGCCTGTCCTCTGCTTTCATACCTCTTTGAGAAGCACAGTCACCTACAACCACAAGTGAGAAGTCCTTGTGCAAACAGTGTTGCCATGATCTTGCCATTCAGCACTAAGGAAGGAGGAGAGGATGTCAGCACTACTCTCCTCCTAGGCAAGGCTTGTAGGTTTGTAGATCTGCATCCTTAAAAATTTCACACACGTCTTTGAGATGAGCGCTGTTAGAGAAACTGGTTTGAAGGTGGAATACCTACTATGCATCGTTTTTAGGGAAGACCAGAGGTAATTTGACATGTTGAACCAGTATGGAGGCATGTGATGCAAGCAGAAAGGTTTCACTACCTACTGGTGTTCACCATTTTTCAAGCTAAAACTCTGACACACTATTTATATTCATTTCTATCGGTACATACCTAGTTAAAACACAAATTAGCCATAATTTTCATTTCATTATGACAAGACATGAAAAATCAAAAACATATTGCTCATCATGATGTTATTCTTCCAGTGCATACGCAGAATATTGCAGAAAAAAATTAAGGAGTTGTATTTTTTGGCTGATTATCTGTCAAACAGTCTGCTTGTGCAGGTCACAGTTCTGTAAGCAGTCAAATAACCTCATGATGATAAACTGGAAATTACAATACTCATGTACAAGGCCACACACAAGCATGTATACCCCTACATGTTGGAAACACCCTATTTGTTTTCTGCTTTGTTTACTATCAAATCTTCTTATTTCTCTTTCATGCTAAGAGACAAGTAATTAGAAGTCTACTAATCAATAGACCATTTTATTATCCAGTGCGACTCTGAATAATCCTCATAATTTAACTAGCTTCTCAGTAGGCCAGCAGGGAATACGTGGAGAAAACAAAGAATTTGACAAATACCAAGGGCTAGTCAGTACAAAGCAGCTTTCAAGAAAATAAAAAAGCTACCCGAGATTAGTTTTAAGTAGTGGAATCAAAACAAGTGAAATGCAAATCTAGTTTTTCTTCTTTTCTTTGCAGTAAAATTCATGTCTGCTTTGCCCCAGCTAAGCCCCGGAGGTCAGGCACGCTCTGACTGCTGGAGGTGGTACCTCCTCCTGCGCCAGGGAGAGCTCCTTGGCCACAGGATGGTTTTTTGCACAAAGAAGGGAAGGAAGGGAGTATGTTGTCCTCCCTCAGGGCTCCCCGCCAGGTTTAGGTTTCTCCACTGAAGCCTTGTGAAGAGAAGCCACAGCACAGCTATGCTGGACCCGCAGCATCCTCGGGCAGCAAAGCCAGGTACTCTCCAGGCTCCATTAGAGTGTCCTTCTTTATGCCACTGAAAAGTGGACTTAGGACCTAAACTCTAACAATAAAGCAGCAGGGATATACTTTCTGCCACAGTATTCCTATAGTCACAGGTTACAAAAACAGACAGTTCATCTGCTCAGACCTCCCCCCCTCTATTTTTTTTTTTTTAAAAAAAAATATAATTGAATTTTATTTAGCATTCTAGAAGCGTATATTTACTTAATTGAAAGCAACTAGGGTAATTATTCTTTGTCTATGAAAAATGTTTTCTATGCTTTAAAGAAGACTACAGAATAAAAAGTAGAACAATGCAGAGTAAAAACATTAATTAAATAGTCCTGAATGTATTTTCTGTGCTCTTTCATTTCCTTGACAGCATAGCTGCACTATTTCCTCATTTATTGTTAATGAACTAAGTATATCCTTGCTTGGTCTTGCTACAAAATTAAAACAATAAAAATAAATAAAACCAGCCTAATGTTAAATTTAAGCCTTTAGGTCCACAGAAATATTTACATCTCAAATCACAGTCAGGTTTAAATCACAAACTTTTCAATATTTAACAGAATATTGCTGTAGCCAATGCATAAATAATCAAATGAATAAGATATGAATAAGATGGAAGCAGACTTTAAAAAAAAAAAAAGAAATTCAGGATACAGATGCAAATACTTGTGTATATATAATAAAAAGTTAAAAGACACTATGCTTAGAATTGATATAATTTTCCTGTTGAACTTATTTTACTTTGGAGTCCATGGCTGATGATTCAATTTATTTTATTAATAACATTATTACTAGTTTACTTAGTGCAAAATTTGGTTGGAAAATCTCTGGGTCCTGCCTACTGGGCTAACATTTATTTCTTTGTTAAGTCTTTTTTAGCTATTTTTTGCCAGATGCCATGCCAGGTCATTCTTGTTTGGATCCATCTCTCAGGAGGACCATTTCCTCTGAGCAGGAGAGGTTCGACCAGAGACCTCCCCAAGCCCCTTCCATGCAGAGTGATCCTACAGGAAGGCAGAGCTGGTTCAACAGGACTAGCCCCTTATCATCACCACCACAGGACCCTTTTATCAACTGACCACACCAGTTCACTTTTGACTGTTATTCCTACTGGAACACCACTCTTTTGATAGCTTGTTTTTATTTCCAACCTAAGTTTCTCTGTGGCCAGTTTATCTCTGTTTTCTCTCATGTCATTTCAATCCTTTGGCATAAATAGTCCTCTCCCCCTCTCTGGTTCATTTATTTTCACTTCTAGTCATTGTTTTGCTGTGTTAAAACAAGCCACGTTCTTTTAGAGGATGAAAATGTGAATAAGATCACATCAGATGAGCAAGGACGTGAACTCACAGGAGTTCTTACACTCTACGGTAACTACCTTAATGTCGTGCTTTTTTGAATTACACTGGGATAAAGACACACACATTTCCAGTGGATACAGAGCTCCACGTAAAGCTGAGGTGACTGGCTAATGCCCTTTTTTTTTCAGCTCTTGTAGGACAGGTTCATCGCCAGTTTTCTCTCCCCTGATATGGGCCAGCAGTACAATTGCCTTTTCCACGGCCACAACACTCGGGCTTACTCATCCTGCTGTCATTTAGCACATCGCATGCTTTTACTTCTCATTCATTTCTAACTGATGAGCAATTAACTTGTAGCTGAATATCTTGTTATTCTTAAGTATGTGATTTTGCACTTGATACTAATGAATTCATCTCTCTGCTCCTACCCCAGTCTGCAGGGTCATTCAGCTTGATACCCTCATTTTCTCCATATTGATGATGCCTCCTTTCTTTATATCATGCCTAATCAGCACACCTCCACTTTTTGAGCTACTCCTGGGCTACATTTTTACTGCTGTTCATTAAAGTTAGTGAGTCTCAAGGAAGAGGCGAGACTTGCAATCAACCAGCTCATCAACTAGGAGCAAAATATTGGTTTTCTATTCCTGGTAGGTTGCATCTAGAGTCCTGGCTTCAGCTTATGGCTATCTACCGCCTTTATCCTGAATCAGAATTTGGAAGAAGGTCATACCTACTGATTTATAAAGACAACAAGAGCTACAAGAACAGAGTCAGGCAGAATGATAACAAAAGAGAGGAAGAAGAGGCCAAAATAATCTGCAACAGTACTGCCCACACCCCCAGAAGGAAGAAGGATAAAAGTCACAGGCCCTGTAAAGAAAAGGAAATATTTTGAGCCATACCTTTACTCTGACTCACAGTGGTACCTCTTGTTGACGTATAAAATTCCTCCTAGTAGCAAAATACTCCCTGAGTAAACTAGTTATTTTTGCTGCAGCTATAACAGAATAACTGATAAATAGTGCAGAAGCCAAGAAGAAATAACATGTATGACATCACGTTCGTACTTTATCAGCCAGATTAAGTAAAGTTTTAAGCGGTGCAAAGGCCTTGTGTTCATTCTTTGCAGACTGGTGAATTCCATCTGTCAAGAATGAATTTCCAGTTGGCACAGAGAAAATGACTGCACTGTTGTATAAGCATCTTCACTAAGCTTTGTCATTTATTTCTGTAATTAAAACCATTTTGAGAAAGACGTAGTCAGTTCAAGCAAATTACATGTTACAATAAAACACTTCTAATAACAATCCAGAAGTTATTAATGAATACTCAATTCTATATAGGAAAGTATTAACTGGAATAGCTCCTGAACAGGATTATTGCTATTTTTGGGCTTTTAAATGTGTTTTCTGCACAGTATATGGCAGTTACATTTGCATAATAATCATAAATCCAATCCAGAAATGTAATTTTATTTTTCTGAATAACCAGTCTGTTAATTTATCAAGGGCTCTGAACAGCCGAAATGGTGGAGCAGAGGATAAGATAATGATATGCCTTTTTCATGGGATTTAGTAACTAGAAACAAGCAGGGAACTGAAGGATGAAATTTTTAAAACAACTTCTGTTGATTGTAAAAACACGGTTTACAGTTTCTTAGACCTGTCTGCATAGTGTTTGCCAGCCTCTCTTCACCTCTTCAATCCCAAGAAAAGCAGCGAAGAAATAATAACTGTTCCTATTCTGATTAATTGTTTATAAAATACAAAAATTTTATAATGCCCAGAGCCTTTCCTAACAGACCATACTGTGGCTAAAAGACTACTGGCAAATCACTACATACAGATGACTTAAACGTGCTCATACAAAGAGCCAGAAAAGCAACTTCTGAGTTAAGGGGGTCTTGCTTTTGTACATGTAGGTATTTTCAAATTCTTTCTCTTTCCTTTCTTGCTTTCAGGGGAACCATTTCTTCTTATTAAAGACCGCTGCTGCCCAGGTACCTTTAGAGGAGGTAACTCAACCAAGCAACCCCACAGCCACAGGAACACCGAGCTCCAAGAGGACCATGCAACTCAGTCAAGAAGCTCTGGAGATATTCAGCAGTTTGCCTAGGGACAAGACCTGCAGTAGGATGAGGCAATGGTGCAGCCCACTTTGGTCATAAAACTTTTCCCATAATTTCATCAAGCTCAATGAATGAGACAGCACTGAGGAGCATGACCTCATACGTTTGTGGGAGTTTTGACCTTTCAAGCACAAAATGATCATTCCTAGATCATTTATCCCCTGACAAGGACAGGATATGAAGATAAAGCCCATCATATGATAAAATGATCGTGCCCTTAACATTCAGAAATCTTCTGTTAGGAGAGGGCTATATAAATACACAGTACTGTCACTGTTGTTTTATTACATGAAAACCTGTAACTTCTGCTACAAAATAACATTCTTTTAAAAGCACTGCACACAGCATTCACAAAAGAAATAGCAAAACTCCCTGATAGCTGGACCACGGGAAAAGTGTGCTACAAGAGGCACTGTTAAACAGTAAGCTCCTGAGGAGTAGGATGAGCTGTTTGAGAAGATATGTAGCTCATAAATGTATGTGTGGTTAAACATCTTGAAACTAACATCACTCTCCTCACATTTCCAACTTCTGCTTTGGTCTCCAAATAAATTCCTATCACCAGAGTCTTCAAAGTAGGCTTATCTCAGCCTAAGAAGCAAAAGAAAGGTAGTTTTATAGTGGCACAGACGCCTACGTTCATGCATTTTTGCCTCTTACAAGTGGTAGCTTCTTATGAACACTTTTAAAGCCAAAACCCAAGAAATACATACCTCAACCAATTACATTCCCAGTGTTGAAATTTGACACATGTAACACATTCTTCACTACAAAGAAGAAAGCACCTTTCTCACAGGCTACTACTACATCTTGCTTTGTAAAGACAGCACTATATTTTTATTTCATGGTAATCCAGTGCTGCAACTGAGTGACTGAGCGGTGACTCAGCAGTTTAAAATTAGCTGGCCCATCCCAAACCTGAGACATGTCATTCCACCTGTGATATCAACAAGAAGTGGTACCTGATACCTTTCCTCCTCTCCATAATTAGAAGCCTTGAGGGTTTATTTCTTTGTTTAAAATAAACAACACCTCCCCAAAATAAAAACTCTAAGCAATTCTGGTTCCTCTATGACAGGTGACTAAATCACAAGAAAACACATATAAACCCTAGCTTTACAGTGAGACAAAGGATGGTCTTCTCTGTGATTCTTTTAAATAAGTTAATATTTTATGGTTGCTTTGACTCAAAAGCTTTTAAACTCCTCTGTTCTTGACCCCTTTCTTTCTCCATTTTTTTNCTAACTAAATGGGAGTTGTAGCCTACAGGAGTGCATTAGCACCAGGTGAACTGAGACACCATTGGGACCAGCTGTTAGGTTGCCAATACAGACTTGCTCATGAGACACACGTTCNGAGAAGGAAACAAAGACATTATGACAAAAATACCTCTGCAGATTAAAAATCCGCTGAAAGCAGAAATATATGGACAAATGCAAAAGAGATCAGGTTCCATATAAATGTGCTTTCACATGAAAAATACTCATCAAGCCTCTCTGAGGTCTTTTCTCCTGTTTCCTGGTGCTCACAGAAGGTATC
>VYZW01003685.1:6685-22899 GCA_013401315.1 Balaeniceps rex | reverse complement strand
TGATCATGCGTGTGTAGTTTTTTATTCTTCAGATTTGGTGCAATACCAGAGTATTTAGAGCTTTTCTCTTTTCTATTGCATGGTTTTATAACAGTGTAGATTGACTTCAGTGAATTTGTCCTAGTTGATACCAGTATGTGTAAGAGAATATAAAAGCAGAATGCTTTGCTGTTTTACGAGGGGTCTTAACTGAAGGCTACAGCACGCTGTTTACAATCCAAGACAATGATTAGGCTAGGCTAGCGGCTGTAATCTCCCCTGGAGATGGGCAAGAAAATATTCTTTTCCCTTACCTCAGTTGTGACTTATCTATGTTGGATATCAGCATACACTTCTAAAAATAATATATTTTCTAGGGAGGGAGAGAAAAAGTAAATAACTCAGAATATGTGGAGAGTCATTAAAAAACAGTTTGGCAGAGAGACATGTCTGTCAATGAGAGAGATTATCACTTTTTGAAGCATTCATTGGGAAAGACGTGACATTGTGCACTGGCCTCCCCAGGAGAACAAAGCTGTGAGTACCTTCAACACGTTAGTGATATTTGCCTGGTAGTACAGATGTTGGACTGAGACTCAAGAGATCTGCACACAGCTCTTGCTTCTGCCATCAATTTCTTGCAAACAGTTGGGGATGTACCAAAGTTCAGCACTGGCAAAATGGCAGTGTTAGATTTCTGTCTCCCTCCTTTTGTTTGCTTAGGGATGGACTCAATGCAATTATTTATGTTCAGTTATCACTGTAATATTCCCACTATATTTTAGTGAAATTATGGAAGCAATAAGATGCTACTGAGTGAGGGAGTGGTGGGTCTGAACTTCAGAGCAGGACAGGCATGTGCAGTTGTTTTAAACATCACCTGGACCTGGAGGTCCCAGTGCCCGGCTCTGGGAATGCGACTCTGAGTTCAACTGTAACAATTCTTTGTGTTTTTGCAAGGTGCATACTTTGTTTCTCTCTTCCAGTGATTTTGTCACCTAGAATCCCAAATCCACCCAAAATCAAAGAGAGAGAAATTTTAGCAGAATCCACATTTTCATGTATTACTTTTAAAGTAGTTCAGATTCTCTAAAATTGCTTTTCACTGTCAGCTGGTTTTCTTCCAAGACTCCATGGCTCATGAACCTACCTACCATTGTAATGTCTCAACTTAGATGGTAAGAAAGAGAATTGATAGTATCTCAGAATAGCTGTGACCCCTTGTTATATCTGTAAGAAGGGCTGAATTCGTGACTACATGTCATTCACAATCATATTTTCTTGTTAGACATGCTTATTTGTTGATTCATTGTAGTATGAAACTGATAAAATACAATATGTCAAATAAAGTAAAAATAGAATCTGTTCTTAGTACACAGAATATTTTCCCTGTAATACCCACTGCTATTAATACTGGTTATGTATGTGACTCCCCTGTGCATTAAAATGAAAATATACCCCTTTGTGTTTAGACAGAGATATACCCAGAAGTAGTGTTATATAACATTTAGAATTTCATTATTGAAAATTAATTCAGCCTAGAGTTCATAAAAATTCAGACATTTGGTTATCAGGGTTCAAAATAACTGAGTGCACATGCATTTGTGGGAATTTTATATATTATTATCCATAGCCTACAAAAATCTTGAAACTAGTCTGTACTGAGGGATTTTAGCCAACAACCCACTCATTTTCCTCTCCCAAATTAAACTTTACTTATTTCACCAATTTTTACCAAAGTTATATAGATACAGAAATGCTGTACTCCTTACTTTCATGATAAAGCCATTAATAGCAACTTCTAATTCGTATAAAAATTGTCAAACCTAAAGTGTGCAGATGGTTTCAAAAGGCATTCTCTTGCAAGCCTTGCTGGGGTGATTAAGATACAAAATGAATAAATCTCCACTAGGTTCTTTATGTCTCTGCAAGAAATTATGTCCCTCAAAGAAGGGATCGCAGAGAAGACCTATCCCTGTACTCCAGGCGTGTCAGCCTACCATGTTAGTGTAAGCTACGATTGCTCACATGCCCACCTGAGCAAAACACAGGGGATATTGTTTGCAGAGCTTTGGCTTTTGCCACCCGTTGTGTTTTGGTGCTGCATGCCTGCCCCACCCCCAGCCCCAGAATTTCTCGTGCGTTTAAGCCATTGTTTACCATGAGCAGCACTGGAGAATCTGACGATCTGAATTCCTGTGTCAGAGACTAATATACAAGGTTTTACAGGGGATTTTGATTTTTATTGCGTTTATTTATAGAGACTGTTCTAGAAGTTTAATTGGGCCTGAAATTTTTTACAAAGCTGATGGCTGTAGGCAATTTCTGTAACCTATCAGTGACAAGGTGTTTCCTTTCAAAATAAACCAGCAAAGCTCCTGTAAGTAACTAGCAACGTAATTTCTTTCTTTTAAGTCAAAAACAGCTATCAGATTTCAATGGCAAATTATAGCTGAAGTTATTCTTTCCACATTCAGAAAGGCAAAATAAAAATAATATGAACTCATACACTGACTGATTCTGCTATGCTTAATCAGTTTAAATAATATTTTACTGTCCAAGAGGTCTTATTTAGTTTAATGAAACTAAAAGCTGTTTCTGTTTATGCTCACTATTAGCAAGGATGACATGTTTTTACCCATGGTTAGAGTATTAACTGTGCTCAGCAGTAATTCTATTTAGTTACTTGCTATTAGGAACTTGCCCTGATCTGAATGAAAATACACAGAAAAATGCAGGAAAGCTGGGAAAAGCTAGTGATTTTGCTAGACTGTCTGATTAACCAGGGACAGCATTATGCAGAGACTTTATTAATGAAATCTTTTCTTTAAAATTAACAAATGTAAAGTTGTGTTTCTTTAACTAAATTCTATAGCAATCATTGAAATAATTGATGTAGGTTAACATGTCACTTATCAAAATACACTGAAGCTTAACAAGAGTGTAGAAAAGCCTATTACAGGACCTACTATTGCTGCTCTGTGGCTCTTGTGTTACAGCTGGAGGATAGTTCTTCCTATCCTTGAGTAACCTCTTCTTAGGTATTACTAATTTTAATCCAATCAACATGCTAGAGAGCTGACATTTCTGAATATGAAACAGGATGTTGTGCTCAGTCTAGTGTGAAGGCTTTTGAACTTGGCAGATGTAAATATGTAAGTAAAACTTGTGGGCATCAAAGTTTTTGTTCTGGTGATATGTAGTCAGGGTCAGATTTTGGTTCACCTGTGTAATACTCAGACGCAAACAGAAAACCTACTTGTAACCTTGCTCTTTATCAAATATATATGTTCATAATTTTGGGGTTTTTTAATGCCAACTGAGTAATCATGATATAGTAGCAACTTGGCAACTGCTTGAAAGAGACTGGAGTCTGAGGTGAAAAACGAGTAGGTTTGTTCTCATGAGGTAAAAAAGAGCATAAGGTTTCTGAAACAGCTGGGAGCAATGTGAGAAACTGTGGAATTACCTTCACCACAGTGTTTGTGCTCTGTGTTAGTAAAGAAAGGGTTGAAAGAGAGCAATGAGATGGATTCCTAAGTGTATACGTAAAGATGTTTGTACATAAGACGGGGCCCAGGAAAGCAGAAAAATGATAGAAAAATTGAGCTATCCAAAACCTACTTGATTATGATGATTTGGGGTCTCCCTTCCCCCCTTGTAGTGTTTCTGCACTAGTTTGACTGATTTCAGTTGATATACAGCTAATTAATCCCAGAGAAAGATGGAAGAAATTAATCCCTATGATATATTTGTAATATGACATTTTGGTATTTATGACTAGGGATGAGAAAACACTGTTTACCCCTTGTTCTGCTTTTGAAGCATATGAGTGGTAAACTTGCGCTGCTTAGTTAACCTGAGCAATATCAAACCCTAGACATAAAGGCTTGCATAGCTTAGGTGTGAACAACTATGAAAGCAACTTCACATTGGCTTACTATAGCATCCTTTTTTGCTGAATTTACCCTTGTACAGTGCCAAGGCATCTGTGAGGAAAAAGAAAACAACCATGAATCTTTTGGGGTACAGTCATCTGATTTTTCCTGTGATCCTTTCGCGGTCATTTTGGAGTTTGTTCCCGTTTCTTGCCATTGGGGCTGCAGAGGGGGAGCTGAGGAAGGAGAGACTGCAGGAACAACAGACCCCAGGCGACGTCGTCTGCATTGCCGCTGCGTACAGGGGGGATAGCAGCCCAAGGGAAAGGGGAGTTGGCAGGCCAGCCATATTCTCACTATTGCTACCCATCTGGGCTGAAATTACTGCTTAATTCCAGTTAAATGTACCACTTTAAGAATGAGGCAAAACTGGAACAAAAGAACAGCCAGTGAGTGGTATACATGGAGTGGGGCTTTTTCCTCTCTCTCCTCTCTCCCCCCCTCTTCTCCTTCTTCTCCCTCCCCTTCCTCCCCCTCCTTTCTCTCTCTCTCTGTCTCTCATCTTTTATCAGTAGTTTACATGCTTGTATGTTGATTCTTAGGAAACAATACAATTTCATTCTCCCAAAGCAGCAATCTCCTGCCCATCAGTCAGCATGAAGCCTGAAATATTAAATATACAATATTACAAGCCTGTAACATGAATTACATATTTGATTACAAATGGTAGCTATGCTGTTGCCCAAGCCATTCCCTTTTATTTCAAAATGCGTTTGAGCGAGTCCCATTGCCTCCTGGATGCACCTTCCTTCCCCAGCAGTGCCAGGAGCAGCTCTGTGTGAGGTGGGAGAACTCTGAGCAGCTGCTCTGCCTTCCCCAGAGCAGCAGCTCAGCAGCCCTCCCCGACCATTTGTTGCCTTAGTTTGTGACATTTCTGCCTTTTGTTTCCATGTAGTGCATGTTCAGAGACCTCCTAAGGGGCTGCATAGGAGACCTCTGCCGAAACCAGAAAGACTGAAGCTTCTGAAGTATAACTCTAGGTGTGTGAAGAAAGATAATGTGGCTAGGACGAGGTTTAGGGTAGGAGATAATGTCTGTACACACTGCTTTTTTTGTGATGCTACCTAACATGTCTGGGCTCTAATGGATGCATCACTGCTCTTACTCAAAGCCTTTGGCTACCACAGATGATGCTTACTATGCGAGAATTAAAGGCAGAGTTGCAGTGCAGCCTCAGTGAAATTTGCCATCCCATCTGAAACACATTGTTGGTGCTGTTAGCAGCAAAATCACACCCAGCACTGCCCAAGTTCAGCTGTATATAACTTCTCAGATCGCCAACACATGTTGTTTTCCACTTAACCAAAATGTGAGCTGCTCCACTGAGGTGTTGCAGTGGGATTCGTCAAAGACATGGTGGGATACAGGATTCTGTGAGCCTGATTGTGAGCAAAATGGTATCTTAATTGCTTTTGGCGGCAATACAACTGAATCACACCTTGCTTTTATTAATTTGTTTAGGAGCATTCGTTCATTGTATTCTTTTATGCATGAAGCTGGTCAGGTGAGCCAGGGTACCTGTTAAGCTCTTAATTTCTGTTAAACTCTTCATTCAGTTAATATTGTTCATAAAGAGCAATTTCAAATTTTAGAAGGGGTCTTTTTAATCTGTCTGTTCATATCTGACCGCTTAGTGTCTTAGTATTGTTTCTGCATGTCTTATTGTTATATTCCTTGACAAGTCTGAGAGATAAACCATAGAATCATAGAACCATTAAGGTTGGAAAAGACGTCTAAAATCATCTAGTCCAACCATCAACCCAACACCACCACGCCTACTAAATCCCTTTCTTTGATCTATACCTCAGCCTAAATCCCAAATTCTACGTGCAGTTCTTTGTCGTTTTCAACTTAAACACGCAGCCCTTTGAAGTCAATACCGTTTGGCTTCAGGAGCTGACCTGACGGCTTTGCGGTTCTGCAGCCGCCCCGGGGACACCGAACTCTCCGTGCTACGGCCGAGGCGGCGGCGCCTTCTGGCCCGGGCGCCCGGACTGGGGCGGTAGGAGGCACCGAAGCGAAGCTCCCGGAGGCTGGCGGAGTGACACCTCTCTCTTTTCTTGTTCAGGGAAGGAAAAGAGCGTGTGTATGCAGAGCTTGTAATGTATGGAGATAATCTTTATGTAACCACTGACAACTTTCACACGAAAAAAACAGGTGAAATATTTCAACTGGTATCGTTGAAATGCTCCGTGGAAAATGCAGGCGAGCTTAGGCGCTGCCTTTTTCACTTGCTCAGCTCCAGCCTTGTTCTGCCATCTAGTGTTCAACGCGTCAAATTTCAACTTCAGCAAAGTGATTTTTGAAGTATATTTTTAGGACAAAAACATTTAAAAATAAGATGGAGGAGCATCATTTGTTAGTGTCAAGCAAATGTAACAAAAATGGGGGAAGACTCAATACAAATGGCATTTTTTGCATTCTAAGTAGAACTGCTCTTGTAGAGAGTAAATTAACTGGTTGTCGTCAAGGCTAACATTTTTCACTGGTAGAGCTGTAAAAGTTTTTATTACGGTCCCACGATTTTGGACTCTCTTTTGTTTAGTTAAGAACAAATTTATTGCAAGAGTGAATCCAGATGTTCCTTACAGTGTGTCTGTTACCATAAATACTCACCGAGCACTTTGGATAATTGGCTCTCAGACTTTTTTTGGTTTTTTTCAGACTGTTTACTTTTGACTATTTCACACTTGTATTTGTGTCCTGTTTGACTTCTGAATAATTAGTTGATTATATAGGCTTCTAAAACTAGAAAATAATTGGCTCCATTTCAGATCTTACAAGATGGGGTCTTCTTTATCAGATTGCTTCTGCATCGGGATGGTGTGAAAACTTATTCAGCTGCAAGTTATAGTACAGCACAGTCTTCTGTATTGATGGGACCCCTGTTAAACTCTGGAACAAAAAACGTATCAGTTAAATACAATTAACTAAGCTGTGCTGTGCCCTTCTGGGTCTTGAATCAAAGACTGTTTGCAGACTGCAAGTAAATTACATGCAAGAAGTCATGGTGGAACTGCTGATAAACACTAGACCACAAGAATGAAAGTAGTGGGAATAGCTGGGGGTAGTGTTATCCCAGCTATGCTGAGATGCAGAGAAAATGGTGGAAGATTAAGGAGGTTTAAAAGAAATACAGAGGAAAATTCCAGGGGAAAGAAATAAAAGAAATACAAAGCTAATAAAAGAAAATACATAATTTAAAACATTTTATGTTTAATAAAGATCGGATCCATAAACAGTGAAATCCATTCCATACCCTTTCACTTCACCGGAGTTACACTGATTTGCAATTACTAGAAGACCTTTTCTTTAGACTTAAGTAGGCTCATTTCCTATTTCAAAATCTGAAATTCTCTCTTCATATGTTGCAATCTTACCAAAATTTACAGGTGTAGTGGGAACGCGTAAAAGAATTCCATAAAATGCCTACAGACTGCATTGTTTGATATGCAGGATGGATTCTTCATGGTGACCCTAATCTTCCTTACCCAATTTTAATACTACCTCAGATCAATCCTTGGGCATTGTCTTCTAAAAGCATCATCTAATAAAAAAGCTGAAAGGTGGTAAAGAAAACATTAATGTTGCTATAGATTAATTGATAGCTCTGACAAATATATGGTATGTTTTTCCAGTTCTTCTATTTAGCACTGCCCATATTTTCATTGTTTATCCAATTTTCCAGGTTTTATTTTTACTTCCTTTTTTATTTAAGTACTTAGCAAAAGGTTGCTATTCTGTTAAAAACTTCTCAGTCATTGCTGTATTCCACTGGAATATGAGACTGTTCAGGGTCCTTTGGGATAAACTACTATTTTAATACAGTATTTTTTTCAGTGATATTATTTAACTGTGGGTCAGAATTCATCAAGTCACTGGGGTGTTTAACCAATTTTCTAATAAATTCTTGATTTCATTGCTTAGAAATTATGACTCAAGGAGCATCTTGTGATAAGAATTACAGCATCGATTTAATTTCTTAATTACTTATGCAAGATAGTAGTAATTTCATCTTTCACACACTTCCTTTGTCCAAGCATACCACAAGTTTCCGTCTTTCCTCTCCTTCGGTACATGGACTTCATGTCCTCAAAGAGCTTCTTCAGCTGCAACCCAAACAGCATTAAAGCATGCTGCAGCTCTGCAATACTTCACCTTTGAATTGTAATTCACAGACTTTCAGTGGGTTTTTTTCTGCTTTCTGGAAAATATGATCCTGTCTGCTGCTATTTATAGATTTTTTTATACTTATGAAACAAAAAAACACTGCTTTGTTTTGTTTTCTGTCAGATGTGCCTCATAATCTTAAAAGCTATCTTTATTTTTGTACAATAGGATCTTTGCTCCTTTTTGTGCTATCAAACGTGAAATTTATTTATGTTATAAAACATTCCTTGTTTAACCTTTTTATTTCTATCTTCTGGTGTAAAGCAACTTAAGACCAAATGAAAAAAATGTACTATGTAAGAATCAAGGCCAGAATGATAATTTTTGGTGTACTTACAAGTTATCTAAGAAAATTGCCTACTGCTAATGCAGAAGGTCCTCATCCCATAAGTCAGGTTTGTGTGATTGTATTCTTGCAACCATTAATGTCAATTGATTTTATTAGGGTTCAACCATCCAAAAATATCTCATACAGTCTGAATTTTATAACACTCAGCACCCAGTCTGGTCTTTATTCCTTTCACAATAACTTCTCAGCATCCAGTCTTCATTACTGTACTCTTCACAGATAAACAGGATTATTTGTTTTTAAGTCAAAATCAACATACCTATTCAGAACTGTCAAGTGTGTATACATTATTTATGCAGTAGTAAAAACTCTGATGGATAACTATGTTCAACTGTGTATTGAGATGGCACAACATAGCTCTGTTATTTTTCTAGTCGGCTGCAGACAATTTTTACATTTCATGTGGAAATTTGCATCTCAAAAAGAAGAGATGATGTGTTTTCCATGCAGTGATCTCAAATCCTTTGTGGGTGCATTTTTGCATACCCTATTGCTTTGTCATTTTGAATCAAAATTTTTAATGTATGTATCTTGATAATTGTCCATATTCACGAATAAAGAAATAAAAAATGATTGCATAATTACCACTAATTGAGAGGAGGAAAAAGACACTGAAAAAATAATTTTCAATTTCCATCTTACAATAGGCTTAAAGATGTTTTGATATCCATTTTTATAATGCTAAAATCATAGGCTTTCATGCTCTTGTCCAGGTAAGGGGAACATTTTCACTGTGGGAGAGAGCAAGTGCCCCTCAGTAAGAGCCCACTTCTAACCTTTATTCAGCATTGTGGTTTAGAGCAAAACACTCAGTGTGTTTAAACAAACGTACAGTCTATTTTGCAGGAAACCTTAAACAAACATATGTAACTCTAAAGGGGTACAAGTGAAAAACAGGAGGGAGTATTTTGCCCTCAGTTCAGAACAACAGAGTATTTTATTGTGAAGCAGCAGACAAAAAAGGAGCCATGCCAACAAGGAAAGCTTGTCTGGCCTGGATTTCTTTTCCCTTCTCACCCAACACATATGTTTTCCAGTAACTGCAGGTGAAGAAGCATGTAGACTTTTTTTTTGCACTTTTCTCTCTCCTCATTGTCCCTCTAGTGGCTCCTGGAACAAATGACATTTGCAGGCATCCATTTATTTTCTGTACTACACCAGACTTTCTCCCACAGTACGTGGAACATTCAAAGAACAATTTGAAAAGGGCCCCGTCATCAGCCAGGAGTTAGCTGATTCCCCCAACATTAACAACTTATTTACCGCTATGAACTACTGGAGTTACCTCTTACCTCTAGTAACACACCTGTATGTTGTTACTTAAATGTTTGCACCTCAAATTCTGCTGGTAAACCTGTAGGGAAAGAAGAGCAGCAGCATAAACCAGAGGTTGTCCATGCTTATTCAGCAAGGGGATGAACATGAAAGGGCTGAGGGAGGAGCCACCCAAGGAGAGGCAGTGGACAAGCATACCACTAAAGGGTGTGGTAGGAAGCAAAAAAGAAAAGGAAAAAAAGGTATTAAGATGTGGTTATTATTTTTTTTTTAATTCGTGGGTAGAAATGGCTCTTCAAGAAGGTAAAAGTTAGGGCACCAGAAAGGACTGCTAAGAAATTTGTATACCATGCCCTATTCTAGTCAGTAGTAATTACAGACTTTTCCCCTAGCATGTTAGTATTAAAAGACTGTAAATTCAAAGTGTAAATTATTTTATTGTTTTTCAATCCTTGCAATCATTTCATCATCATATTCCAAACATAATCAAGGTGTACAATTTTACCTTGCATACTGTATGTACATATATGTATGTATGTATTACAACCCATTGGGCTGCAGCTGTGAAGGAGTTCCTACTGACAGCTTCACAGGCTCAGGTGCGTCTTTGGCTGATTCAAGCCACTTAAATGTGTTATTAATTCCAAGTTACAGTTACAAAACTGTATACTGTAAATAAACATAGCTCTGACTTCATTGTTTGGCTATTGGTAAAAGTATATTTTTAAAATCAATTTACCATCATTGGTTTCTATTTTGCATTCTTCCATGTGGGCAACAAAATCCAATGAGATCTATTTTATTTCCAGAATGAAACAAATACGTTTATATAACTGACTCTCCCAAGATGTCAGCAATGCATCTACTCAGTATTCAATCTCCATTACTCTAAACAGCTGAAGTTTCATAATTTATAACATCGATATTACTGGTGTCTTTTTCAGTTGTCAGAAACATTTATAATGTTAATTAAGAAAAAACCTGTTTTGACAAAATACACAGCTTACAGACAAAATTTCCACTTAAAGAGATGTTCTTTCTTTTAAAAGCATGAAATTAGCTAAATAATAAAAAAAACTTGCAACTTGTTTTCCTAGAAATGCTATTGCCTTCTTCAATAACTGCATGAAGACAAAATGTGCTACTCTTTATAAAAAAAATGGTGTTCTACTGTTGTTAACAGCATTTTCTGAAATACTAGATCTGCAGATGTGTGGATCAGTCAGTAAAGATAAAAAACATATCTTATGCTTCATTAAATATCATAGTTTGATTGCTGATATTTCTTTTGATATTATTTGTTCTCTGAAACTCTTCCACTGTCAACAAGCATTTCACAGATCAGTAATCGGAAGTGAGAATTTGATGTTCAACCCTAACTCTGCTACTAGATATTACATAGTCTAAGTGAAGGTCAGGTTACCATTGTCTCTTAGTATCTATTTGGATACGCAGCATACAGAATATTCTTCTGCTTGGGGAATGCTCCATGCTCCTCTGACCTGGCCGTTGTTGCCTAAAGGACTAGTTTTCTTATTACTGAATTGAGATGTAATGTATTTCAAGATGCTTCTCCTGAAACACTTGGGCTCTGGTCAAATACAATAAAAATAAGAAGGTACTGTATACTTGTCTCTGCTCACAGTGTTTTTGCGGGTGGGTCTTTGCATGTGGTCTTGGTTCCAGTTATCTTGGTGGCTCTGACTGGTACCCAGCTCCACACAGTCCCCCAAAAGCTGTTGCCCCCTGTCCAGAAGGTGCGCAGGCAGCTCCCGGCTCTGCTACCTGCAGGTAACGACTTTTTTATGACTTATTTGGAAATTCTATCCTTGAACTGAACCTAGTTCTTCATTAAAGGTTCTAGACGTATTTTTAGGAAGAAAGGAAAGAATGAAACAAAATTTGGTATCTTTCTCCTGAGATAGGCAATCTGTTAATAGCAGACACAGAAACTTGAAGTTTCACAAGAGACAGTTTTGGAATACGATGTATTCCTTTGGAAGCTGTATCCCACTGGCTTTTAGTAACTACATGTACCTTAGGATAATGCAGGTATTTTGACTACAGCTGGTACAGTTTTAGGAAAAAAAGCAGAAACCTGAAGGGTTGTCCCAACTCCTACCAGCTGCTGTGCCACCCCAGAGGTCTGCCTGCCAGCTGAATCTAGGCAGGCGCAGGCAGGGATCTGGCATCCTCTGAGCACAGATGCAGCATTCCCCAGGCATGGAGAGGTGGAATGTGAATAGCAGTTACCTCCTACAGATTTTGAGCCACTCATAAACAAGTAACATACATAAAAATGAATAACAATAAGATGTAAAACTGTGTCAGTATGTAGGTCAGCTTTTCTTCTCTTTCACTTGTTGAAGTGGCAGAAACATTCTCGGAGATCATAGACAAAGAATTTATTTATAAACCAATGCAAGGGAAAAGTACAGAGATCAAAATGAAATCCAGAGAAATCTCCAGGAAAACTGAAGAAAATGTTTGTATCTGGTTTTTGTGAAGTTGTTTCTAAAATACTGTGCTGGAACAAACTATTTATTTTAAATGTTTCTTTAAGCTGTGACTTTCTCCTGGGATGGAAAATTTCCTTGTAAACTAAGCCCACAAAATTCTGGAGTACACCCAGTGGGAGTTTTTCCCCTGACTTACTTAGGGCTGGTTTAGTGTACCAGCAAGTAGGTTGGTTGGTTGGCTGACCCTTTCCTTCCCTTCCCCTCCTGCTGGAGCTCTTGTACAGATGGCACTGATGGAAAGCTCTGTTCTCATCTCCATGCTGCTGATTATCATCAACCCTAATGGGCTGGAGCCCTGTAGTGGGTGGAGATAATGGTAATTTGCAGGCAGCTGGAAATTTTTATTTACTTTCTTATTTCAGAGCAAATTTCTGTGCTTTGCTGACTATTTTTAGTTGACTGTGCGCATTCCAACATCTCTAGATGTTCACAGCGCTTCACAGCTGATGGTGTCTTGTATAATTCACTCCTTCCAGAAGTTGTGACTTTGCTCCTAGAAATTGCCTAGGTGTCCCGTCTAAGTGATTAAAGCAACTCTTAAAGAACACTATTGATTTAAAACATTTAGGGATTTAGCTTACCCTTTAAAAGCCATCAGTCTAAAAACAGAGGATAGAGGTCTTGAAATAGATGCATGGTGCTAGATACATTTATTTTGAAAACGATGACAGAGAATGTTAAACAGGAATTGGTGAGGTTGCCAAATCCAATTGGGAAGAACACTGTGGGGAAAAAAGAAGGATATTAAAAGGGAGGGAGGGAGGCAGAGTAAAAGCCATAAATTTTTCATCATGAGGGATCATTCTAGCAGAGCTGACTCAGGGCTTCTCAACAATGTAGGAAAAAATACATTTTGCTCTCCCAGTTGATGTAGAGTAGAGCTTTGACAGAGTGTTGGCTGAAAAGCAAAGAAAAATTTTTCAGCTTTATGCTGGCCATGCCAGTAGCTATTAGGCAGGCAAAAGGTATATGGGTAGCACCTCCTCCTGTGGGTGGAAAATTGAAAATGAGAGATGCATCCTACCAGCAGTGTCTGCTACCGCCACTGGCCCTAACCTCTCCTTTTGACTAGCACCTGGACTAGTTTTCCAGGACTGTGGCATAGGCTAACAACTCAGCAGACCCATGTCTGTTCTTCCCAGGGAGAGGGAGGGATGGGCTAGGCAAGCTTTTGCTATCCTTTTCAATGCTGTCTTGATATGAGTGAATAAAATAAATCATACTTTATATAAACAATTTTGTCGGTTTAGAATTTACATTCTGAGGCCTATGTAAATAACTGTTGAATGATGTTGAATCCCATTGTATTTTGCCCAGGACCTCTTCTTTATCATATTGTTCATGTATCTCATAAGTGGTCTTGCATGGGTTACCACAAGCTGTGATCATGGCTTCTGTCACCCATCATGTTCAGTGGATGCGTAAGAGTTAATGGGACAACAGTGAAGAGCAGAAGATGTAGAAGTTGCAGATAGCCATAAGAAATGACAGAGAAGCTATAAATCCCATGATTAAAGAGATGTAACCTCCTTTTATTACTGGACTTTAACACTAGGCTCATTTTAATCCTTGGCTGTTGCTGGAGGCTAATGCACTAATTCAGCACCCACTGATTTTATTGTCTGTGGAGATTTTGGGCCAAATGCTAATATTCCTTATCCTTGTTGTATTCAGAATCAGTTTTGCTTGAAAATCATTATTGTCATGATTCAGTTTTAGAACAGAAACAGGATTAAATGCTTTAGTATGTTGTAGTAATGCCTTCTTCATATTTGCCTTGTGTTAAGATAATTAAAATAGCATTCAACATAACAAAACATATTTGGTATTGCATCTGCCAAGATGTTACTGCAAAGAAGAGCTTTGTGTTAACAGACTAACAAAAAAACCAAGAGATCTGAAAGTTTTACATTGATTTTAGTTGTAAAGTTGCTATACATGCACATTCACTATGAAGCAAAGTCAGCAGAAGACTGAAGTACCACATAAATCTTTTACTGGCTGGAAAGCACAAAGAATGTCAGTAGGACTAATGTTGTGGCCTCTTGCCCCTTCCTACCTCCCATGAAGTGTGTTAAATAAATATATTTGATTTGAGTTCTGGATACCAAAAAAAAAAAGAATCCATGAGAGAAGACTGTATGTTTTGAACATTAAACGTTGGGTTGTAGTATCTTTCGATATAATAACATTGTATATGGAGGAGCTAGATTAAAAAATATTTTGGGGAACAATCCTGTGTTTAATACATTCTTTTTAAAGTGCTGTAACTCTTGAAGGTAAAATGTTTTAAAGCATATTGATTTCTGGAGGGGAAAAAAAAAAGAAAAGCTATTTTAGAGGCTTTTTGAGACATCCAGCCTTTGGAAGGTCTATTGAACAGGGAGCTTTTTTCACCCACCTTTGTAAAGGAGTACAGCTGCTAATCTAAATTTATCAGGATATGAAACATTGATCACAACCCATGACATGTTTTATCCAACTGAAAGTACTTTGTATACACAGAAAGGCTTTTATTTGTTCCTCAAAGGGACTGTTTGCAGACTTTCTTAATAGTCCTTGGGCTGATCATTGTGTTAGTAAAAGGGACTTGCAAGTAACAGCTTGTGTTTCTGCGTTACTCAGTGACAGATAGAAACCAGAAAGCACTTTTGCTTTCTATGTTTGAAAACCTGATTTTCAGAATATATAAGATGCTAAGGAAGTGTTATAAGAGCAAATCAGGTAATGTTTTTATACATTTGACACAGTCATCACTTCATCGCTTAATCAATTACTAACATAGTTATGAGTGAAAATTTCACAGGCCACACTAGAGTTACTTCTGCTTTAAGTTACAGTGGTGAAATTCAGACCTAGTATGACTGGCATCTTAGTTCTTGATTACAACAGGCTTAATCCTGACCATTTACTTGCTAAGCATGAACTTAGAATCCTATCTTTTTTATTTTGTTTTGCATTCAAGTGCAAACAAGCTTTCTAAGATTTATCCTTTTCTTCTCATATAACTCATGAATTTATGAAGCTTATGTGTGGACAGTCTAGTATTTTTCACCTAAAGCTGTGAGGAAATGAAGGAAATGGCAGGGATGCTGGAGGTTAGGACCCTCTCCTTATGCTGACTGCAGTATTGAATATTGCCTACAATTTTTCTTGGAGCATTTCACACCAAACATCTTCACTCCTAATTTTCTGCAGATACAACTCCCTAATTCTCCTCTGCAGAAGTAACCCAAAGACAGGGCGGCCCTGCCAGGAAGTTCTAATTGCACTAAAATCAGAAAAACTTTGACTGAGCAAGCCATCAGGCTGGTCAAGACCCAAACTGCTAACACTGATTTGCCTGTATCTGGCTTGCAGAGAACTGAAAAGTTATTTTAGATAACTGCAGAGATGTCACTTAGTTTTCTGTGTATGCGTGTGTATGTGCATTTGTATATGTGCTGCGTATGAAGGACTAGTTTTCACATTTTTTTTCACCTTTCTTGATTTTTTTTCATGGATAAAATGTTTTTGGTGCACTGATGATTTTCTGCTCTGTATGAATTCATTTGTCAGAATCAACAGAAATATCAAATACCTTGGCTGCTCCTTCATGACTCTGGTAAATGGTACCTTTCCAAGATGATGTACCAGATAGATAAGATGAAGGTGTAAACGGCTAAGTGAGAAATCAGAAGAAGATATGTTTTGCAATTTGAAATGAGAGCAATTGCCACCTAGGTGCTACTAGAGTTACTGGAGCTGTATTTATGTCTGCTTTTGAGCAAGAATATGAAAACAGTCACTTTAATATATGTTTTCATTTATCCTCATTTTGGATGTTATGATAATTGGTCCTAAAGTTTCATGGTCCATACCTTTCTGGTGTGGAGATCAGTTCTGCTACATGATGCTCCTTCATGAATAAAGTTACAGGAGCTTTTTGAAAGGGCAGGGGCTATGTCAGTATTGCTGTTCTTTGTGAACACGTGAGCCTAATGC
>VYZW01003684.1:3896-35055 GCA_013401315.1 Balaeniceps rex | reverse complement strand
GATAGTAGTTGAAGACCTAACAGCCTGCAGGCAAAGGGAAGTTGCAGTTGGCTTTAGCTTTTGTAGTTGGTGCGTTTCACAAGGAGAAGTGAACAACCTAAAATTCCATTACATGTAGGGCCATGAATTCGAATGTCCATTTTGCTTAATCACACTGAAGAGAAAGGTATCACACTGTTCAATCCAAAGAGGCACCTACATGTTTCACCTCTAAGGGTAAATTTTTTGTTATTTCCCCAGCTCCCGTGAATTTCCCAACCAGGAATGCATATTAAGGGACGATTACACAATGCTTGGTGAAACTCCCTTTATTTATTTCACTTGTGTTGTTGCTGCTGTTGTATAAGAAAGAGCAAAATAACAAAGAGAACAAAGTAAAATAAAATAGTAGCTGACCCAAACATTTTTAACATGTTGAAATCCTCTTCCAAATGCAAAGACTCACTCTTTCTTTCTTTCTTTCTTTCTTTCTTTCTGCCTTTTCTTTGCATTGATTTGCACAAGCATTTTCTCTGTGAGCCAAATACATCTCTGGTATAACTTCACTGAAGTCACTGGACTTACACCAGAGGTGGTTTTGGTCCTCTGTCCTGGGTAAATACAGTAGGAATAAATTGGTCACGCAGGCAGAGTGTCTGGCAGTAAGTGCACTGAGTGGTCCTGGCAAACCAATAGTAAAGACCTAAAATAAAAATCCCAAACAGGTCTTTTATTTAACATAGGGCCTAAAAATCTACCGGGAGCTGCTGAATACTGCCCACTAACTGTACAAAGTATAGGTAGCATGCCTTCCAAATATCAAAATACCAGACGGAATGCCGTGAAAATAAATAACTTCTAATATAAACAAATGAGAACATATCAAACTGTTACCTCTTTAAACATAATGTAAATAAAAAAAATACCAGTCCTTCTACACAATAAATATTAAGAAACCATTGACATAGTTGAAATGTACTCATATAAATTAACAACTTTAATTACATTAGCCAAACAGACATTGGTTAAAGCACTGCATGTAGTATGCAAAATAATAATAATAACAATAATAATAATAATATCAACAACAAAACACAAAATGATAAAAACAAAATANAAAAAATAAATAGCTATATAACCCAGAAGTGTTGTTTGTTTCTGCCCATGAAAATGTTGCTTATAGTTGTTCACAAAAGGTCAAATTATGATTTTATTTACTCGTACTGAAAACCTTTTTACTCCACATGCAACGCAGTGAGAGCAGATGGGGAGTAAAGCTTTTTTCAGTGCAAGGAAAGTGATTAGCATCTGATTCTCATACTGATGCACACTATTGGCATGAGGTTTAACTTAAAGAACTTAATCATTTCCATCACATCTCTTCTACCTACACTCCAGAAATAGATTTTGCTCACTTTATTGATGCTGACTGGTAACTTTCTAGGAAAGGAGACCCTCTGAAATCAACAGCATTGCTTACAGGGTAAGGCACTATTCCATACAAGTAACTAGAGTCCATAAAAATTTTCATTTTGCACATAGACTTTACAGATGCCTGAACTTCTCTGCCTCAGAGATATTGCTGCTAGCCTCTACGTGGCCTTGTTAAATGAACTTGATGGCTTAAATCTCAACTAAATACAAAAAAAGCAGGTATATATAATGGAGTCCTATTTTGCAATGATTTGGTAAGAGACTGTTTCTATTGAAGTCAATGACAAAACTCCCATTTCATTCAATTCTACAGTTTTGGGCCCTAGATTGGTATTCTGCTGTGACATATGAGTGCAGAATGATTATAAGCATCCATAAGCATTTCCTTTTGCTAAACCCCAAGAATACAAATACATTCACCCCTCCCCAAAAAAATCCTAACGTGCGCTTCTGCCAGTTTCTTAGGCCTTGTATCCAATGAGCATCTGACATGGAGAGGGGGAAAGACAACCAAATGCGGTCAACTGTGAAGCAAGAAGATTGTGGAGGTACTAAACAAATACATTTCTGTGATTAAATATATACTGAAAATACATTTTCAATATAAACAGGAAGTAGGTTATATGGAAAGGAATGTGTTAGTAGTTAAAAGCCTCTTTTTTTTTGGTATAGTCATACCTGAAAGGAGAAGTAATTTTTGAGACTGCATGCCCTTGAACAACTGTTAAAATATGGTAACAATTTCTAATGCTATTTTAAGTACATGCAGATTTAATTAAATCAAATTATTGGGGGTGGGGTGTTTTGTTGGAATCAGTCAGTCTTGATTAGCATCCCGATTTCTTATTTTATTTTATCATGTAGTTTTTCATTTCCCCCTACTTTAAATAACTCTGACCACAAATCAAAACCCCATGACTGAATCTAGAGATTGGAGGGAGAAACCTTTAAAATCTGTGACTAGTATACACACTCAAATGAAATCTAAAAAGCAGAGCTTAGGAACAGTTACTTCTTGATTTGAAAACCTTCTGCTTTTGGTGTATCTATCATGAAATATGCTCATCACATCTAAAATCCTATTTTCTTTCCTCACTTGGAAGTTGTCTCAGGCTAGTTTCATGTTTTCCATGGCCAGTCCCCATTCACCACATAAAAGCTGGTATCAAACTCAGCATCAGACTTCTTTTTAACGGCTATTTCCGCTTTGGCCAGGAAAACTGTGTGCCTAAACTTACTCTGCTTGCAGCCAATGGGAGTTTTGCCATTGCCATTTAGGGGGAAGGTGCTGGAATTTCAGGTCTCCAATGCTCTCTAACTAATCACACTTGACAATAATTTTAACCAACGTGAGACATCTCACCTGCTTCCCTTGCCAATATGTTCAGAGGTCAACCATGATGCAAGCTGCCTGGTTTAAATAATTGAATTAAACATTGTTGGATATGGTGCCATTCATTCAAAATACTTTGTCTCCCTTCACATTGCTCAAAGCAAAAGGAACCTGTGATTCACCCTGGCTTACCTTTACTCATGTCAGTAGTTTTACTACTCATGTAAGGAGACCAGTAGATGTCAAAGAGCCTGTTGACATGAATAAGGGTTCTGGGACAATATACATCCAATTTTAAGGCCAAGTCTAAAGCCCAGTGAAATAAAAGGTACTCTCCTCAACTGTCACAGACTATGTCCTTGCTCCTGCTGTTCCAGAGCCTGACTCTACTGCTAGAAAAATCAACAGTAATTCTACCACTTGCTTCAAATGAAGCAGGGTCAGGAACTTGGTTTGTTTAAGTTATAAAGATAAATTAGTTGTGCATCTTTTTTTTTTTTTTTAAATTTTCCTACTAGGATTTGGTATCCCTCCCTTTCCCCAGGAAGAAAACACAAAAAGACCAACAAACTTCTGCAAATAATTTAAATCAGAAAGCCTTGATATTTTACAGAATACTTTAGTGACAAATTTAGTGTTTACCCGATTGTTATAATTTTTAGATTTTTTTTTTGCAAATTGCAAACAAGTCTGTAAAAAAATGCATTGTATAAAAAGTACATAAATGTATAACCCATTAGCTGTACTATGCAATCTAAATACTGTGGAATAAATTAGATAGAAAACTTAGCTATAAGCATGTATGTTGATATCTATTCAACGGAGGAAAGGGTGCTTTTTTTTTTCCTTTCTTTTTTCTTTTTTTTTTTTCCTTTTTTTTTAATCTCTATCAATACGTACAAATACGGACATGCGCCTATGCACACACACATATGCACACACAGAGAACACCCACGCACACATGCACACACAAACAGTTTTGGCTGACAAAAAATGAAGGCCCTGATTACACTGTTTAAACATAGTTCTCGCCATGAAGGTGCTAACACGCTGTCCCTAGCCAACGTGACCGGGTTAAATTGTGCTAT
The DNA here is from genome assembly GCA_013401315.1 of Balaeniceps rex. NCBI lineage: Eukaryota > Metazoa > Chordata > Aves > Pelecaniformes > Balaenicipitidae > Balaeniceps > Balaeniceps rex. Next base: position 31,221 of record VYZW01003684.1, on the reverse strand, counting down.
CTTTTTTTTTTTTTGTAAATTTTTTTTTAGAGACTGTGCTCTCAGCAAGGTGGGGAGCCGTGTTAGTGCTTCTTTCTGTGAGAGGCGTTTTGAAGCCTGTCCCATCAGAAGGCAGCTAACAGGGGCTTAGTCCTGCAAACCTGTGAGAGTCTGAAGCTTCAGGCTCAGGGTTATCAAACTCAGTGTAAACAGGGCCTAAAGGTTTCTCCCATTCCCTCTTATCATCTCCCCCTACCCAAAGACAAATGTTGTAACTTTAACATTCTTTTAAATATGACAGCGATAGAATTTTTTTAAAAAACTATCTACCTATGCCCTATGGGTTGGACCCTTCAGGTTAGGTGTTGACACTGAAAATTAGGTCTTACAGGTAACGTGCAAACTCATTAAGAGTTGTGATGCTAGAGGGTGGTGGTTGAGACAGCCAGTCTTTCGCTGAAGACTGCATTTCAAACAGAAATCCTACCACAACTGCCATTTTCTGTATATTTGCAGGGGCGATGGTGGGCAGGGCCCAAAGCTGCTTGCAATTTTACATCAAGACTTTCAAAGTGTACACCAGCACTTCAGGTTTCTCTCACACAAATACCGTTTTGAACTTGTAGCCTCCCACCTGGTAGTAACAAACAATCAATCTTTTAACATACTGTGCTTTGCACACAAACATTCATTGTTTTAAGAACATTAAAGTGAAGCCAGAAGTGCTTATACTTTGTGTATACATACATATATACATACAGAATTATATACATATATATATATATGTATAACCCTTGTATAAAGTTGTTTCCCAACAATGCACAGTTGCTGTGCATCAGGGACAAGTCTTAGTGTTGTACATGCAAAAGAGTACAATTATGCTTAGATGGACCTCAGATCCAAGCACCTTGGATCCAAATCCCAGGGCTTTTCTGGGCTTACTTCAAATGGCAATTTTCTGTTGAGGGCACTATTTGAATTTGACTGGTTAACAGGTATTCTAGCCTGAATGTAATCAACCCACTGACCCTTAATTCGAACCCTAACTTATTACAGGTGAATGGTACCAACCACAAACAGACTTTTTAGAGGCTCGCACAAATGTCTTTGGTGTATGTGTCTATTAATTTTAAGGTACAAAATAATAATAATTATTATAATAATAAAAATAGCTATTTTGTGTGCTGTAGCAGTTCTTGTATAGCTCACAATAAGTGCAGCTCTCAACCCCTCCCACACCCAACCACCCTCCCTTGCAAATATTTGTTAAATAAGGATTAGACAGGTCAGACACCATTGTAGTGCAAATAGTAAACGATTAAAAATTTTTTTTTTACAAAATATAGAAATGTTTGGCTCCAGTAACTGGACAAACATGTTCCTTTCAAGTATCTCTCACTGAAGAATTTTTTTTAAAACAAGCTACTTCCATTTAAAAAAAAAGTCTTTCTGTTTTTTTTTTTTTCTTTCTTTCGCAGGTAAACAGTTTCAAACCAACTAGGTTGCATAGTTCTAACATTGTAAGCACCTTTACAAAATGTAACTTTTATTCTTTCATTCGTTCTTTTTTAATTCTGTTTTTTCTTCATTTTTCTTTTTTCCTTTTTTCTTTTTTTTTGTATATGTAGTGCAGAAGATGAAGGTGTATACACCTGCACAATATTGTCCCTTCACCAATGGTAAGTATATGTATGTGTATAGTGTCTGTATGTATAGAGATATGTATATAAATACATAGCCATATATGTATACACACAAACACTACACACCCACTCAGTTCCTCGGTAAATTTTGGGGGAAAGTGCCAGTGAATGTAGTGTTCATACACATGGCTTTTCAAGGAATTTCAATGACATTTTGGACTTAGTCCAAATTGCTGCAGGTTAGATGAGCTGCTACCACGGCTTGAACTGATGGGTAACTAAGGGAGGGAACATAACTCCCCTAGTAATAACTAATGTTTAAGATACTATGTGATAAGATAAGGAGCATACTGAAAGGAAGGGGAAATCCCCGACCCATACCGCCATTCAGACGTATCTCATTCAAGCCCGGGTTCATGAAGCTTTCTTCCTTTTTGTAGCTGAAGTCTTTTCTGATCCTCCATAAGTCTTCACACCCCCCCTTTTCTCTCTCTCTTTTGTTTTTGCTTTTATTTTTGATGATTGTTTCATTCAAAAAAGGTTATACCATGTCCGGTCTTTCCTCTTCTTGGGCTTTTGATACATGTTCTTCTCAATTTAACGAGAAAGGTCTTGCACACACATGCGTCTACGAACAGCCACATTCCTCCACAATCATATTCTGTATGTCTTTCTTAATGATGTTCTGGCCATCGTCGTAGTAGAGCATGGACATGGGCCGCAGCTTGGTGGGCACGCAACACGACTTGAGGTTGGCAAAGGGGCTATGGCCCCGCATGCGGTAATGGTTGATGACAGTGGAGTGGAAAGATAACGATGAACCAGATGTGCCTGCTATATGGCTGGGGCACTCTCCTTCGCAGTAGTTGGCATGATAACCTGTAGGTGCAATGATCCAGTCACTCCATCCTATGTCCTTGAAGCTGACAAAGAACTGCTTCTTGCAGCAGATGTTGACTTTGCCATCACACTCCAGGCCTCGTCTCCGCCGCCTGTGCTGGCGGTCCTCTGAGTGCCGGGCAAGCATCATCAGGAAGGGCCGATGTGATTGCTCCTTCTCCTCTTCTCCTGTGAATTCTCCGGCTTCCTTTTCTTTCCCTTCCCCATCATCTTCCTTTTTCTTCTTCTTGCCCAGTAGCACCAGGCTGGCTCCTGTCTCTTGGCACAGGTCACAGGCAATCCGCACATCCAAAGAGCTCTTGCCTTGGTCCAGGAGTCTCTGGACGCTGCTGGAGACAGGAAAGATGTGCCAAGTGCTCTTACGGGTGTCCACTGCCTTTTCTGAAATCAAAGTCTCACTCCTTTCACCTTTCAGCCCCCCATCTTCCATATCTTCTACTCCTTCAGAGTTGCCTTTGGGCTGCCGCTGCTGTTGAAACAGGCGAATGGTGACTTTTGTCCTGCTCCGGTTGGCCTTGGAGACCTTCAGGAAGAGCCACACTTCAGCATGTTCCACCACTGATAATTCACTGCCTTCCTTGGAAATCTCAAAGTGCAACATTTTCTTGGCTGTGCCTGATTTGGTAAATGGAAATAGACAGGAAGAACTTGTTAGTATGTCTGCTTGCATTCTGTTAAAGAGAATTCTGTTACTGTTGCCACAGGCATGAAGTTCCCTAGGTTTCCTACTTGGCTCTTTAAGTTTTTTTAATCTTTATGATTCTTCTGTTCTAACCTTCCTTCACCTCATCCCCTCCTCAGTTTGTCTTTTGTGAAAATTCTCTCTTTAGAAAAGTATTTCTTTGCCTGTTGTTTTCCAGTATCATATCTTAACCAAAGCATTTTGTTATAGTAATGATATAGTCATTTATGTAAAGCATTTCATGGCAAATAAGCATCAGTAGCTGCTAAGAGTTCATTTGCCTAAGCTGTCTTTGTGATCACTGTTAGCTGAAAGGCAAAAATGCTTTTGTGATGGTAGCCCATGACTATATGTACCATATGCATACAAATCTGTGCCTAATAGCTAAAGTTAGGGAGCGAGTTCCAGCCCTGCCAATTCTTTGGCAATACTTTGGAAATTATGTGGGAACGAGGTCTGCCCTTTCTCCCTCTGTAAAATGACATTCTTCATATGCATCTTAAAATGCATATGTCAATTGTTTCAAAACCAAAGAAATACTAAAATATGAGCCTCAGCTTTGAGAGGTTTGCAGAGTTATATTGTAAAGAATTGCAGAATTGCAGCAGGCAGACTCTTCATCCTGTGAGATGTTAGCTGTAGATCCGGTTCTTAATTTAACACACTGTACTCGCTGTGATTATAGTAATGGTGAATACTCTGAGAAATGAGCTAAAGAACTGTATAATTATGGGGATGGTTCTCTGGCATAATTGTATCAACTTGCTGAGATGTCATGATGATGATTATGATGGTGAGGGGGTGTTTCTCTGATACAGAGCTCATATCCCTGGCAGAAGTTGGAATGAATAATGAGGGCTGTTTAATGATTTGATCACTAGAGCATGAAAAAGTCAAGAGAGAATGAATTAGCTGGGGGGGGGGGGTAGTATTTTTTTAAGAGAGGTGCTTTTCTATTTTCTTGACAAAAGAAAAAGCCATGTTGTCATCTTTTGTTCTTTCTCAGCATGGAGGCCAGGATGGACTGGGTCACAGACTTGAAATGCACAGATATCTGACCTTAGTGAGACAGAAAGAGTATTCGTAATTATCAATTTGTGGTTGATATTATTCTTGAGCTACCCATGGTCATTGACCCGATTCTCTGTGCAGTGGTTCTGCTTGTCAGGGAACCAGAACTTTGCACCCTAAAAAGGGCACGTGATGACTAAAACTGAAGTGGTTGGACATACAGGAAAAATTAGTCTCATGGCAGCAAGGCTCTCCTCCTTGCTTCCCATTGCCACTGAACTCCACTAGTACAGGCTCCCTGAGCATCTCCCTGCTCCCCCGTTCTCAGGTGAGACAGAAGTGGGCAAAATCACAAGAGACATCTATCCCGTATTCACTTGCAAATTCAAGAGTTCCTGGTTTCTAAAGTCTGTAGTCAGGCTCTGTTGTCCTTTGAGCTACCTGTTGCTTTCCTTCCCTGTGAAGTCCTGGCACTGACACATTCAGCTTTCCCTGGTGGCATTCCCAGGTCGAAGAAACAGGTGTTTCTGAATTACAGTGGCCAAAGGGCACAGCATTTTGTTTTTGTTTTCCCTCCAAGTGAGAGTGTGAAATTGTAGACTTTAACTGTCACTGAGATAGGGAAACACATGGTTTGTGTTAACTGCTTCTCGCAGACTTTGCTGATGCCAGTCTCCAAAGTGAGTTACATTAATTTTTCAGGGAGCTACATGAACCAGTGGGACTGTGCCTTAGAAAAGGAAGTGGCTTATAAAAAAGACAGAGCAAGCTGGCCAGTACTGTGAGGCGTGGTGGAGTTACTGTTTTTCTATTATTTTTTAAATAAGAGTCATTCAATAATGACTGGAAGTTCATTAGTCAGCTCTTACCAGCTAACACTATTTTTTTCCATTCTGGAAATGAAACTATGGCAAAGCTGCCAGCAGTGTTGGAGCAGAGGGCAGGTGATAGGCATTAATCCCACTCCTGCCTGGGTTTCAGAGCATGAGGAGACGTACAATGACAGTCCTCCAGTCCAAAGGAAGTCTGGTCCAAGAGGCTGGTTGCCTTGTATGTAGGGATGTTATGAAGAGTGTTCTCTATGAGAATGGATATTTCTAAGGCCTGTGAGGACCATCCATCCAGCCTGTGGCTTCATTCCCCCTGAGAATTCCCATTCTCTCTTCTAAAGCAAGCTTCTAACTTTAGCTTATCCCTTTCCTTGGCACAGTCCCGATAAACCCTTTCTGAGGGGGACCTGGGCTTCAGGGGAACCTGAAGGCAGGTGACCTGCCAGGAGTGGGTTGCCGTCTCCAAGATTTTCCATCCAACCCCTTCTGCTTGCTGTCGCTACCCAAGGAAACCTTGGGGGTAAAAAGATGGTTTAGAGCAAGCTGCAGAAATTGTTCTGGCACCAGCAGCCTCTTCCCAGCTGCTCTCTTTCCCCAGAGCTCGCAGACTGGTGTGGGGAATAGGCATACATTGCTGGGAAGCACAAAACTTACTCTGTGTTCCTGAGGTACCAAGCTGTGCATGGAAGCAGTTCTGGCTCTAGGAGGGATCCTGTACATGAGCAGATCAGCTGTGCTGGACATGAACATGGAAAACTGGCCCAGTCATGTGCTTTGAAGAAAGCAGCCAGGGTGTGCAGACCTGGTTCAGCAGGGGAAGAAGCTGTATGGCCCATCTGATCAGAAAAGCCAGACAGCCCTGTGTTACAGAATAACGTAGTGCTGTTAAGTGCTAATGCATGATATTTCACATTTTGTTATTTCCATGGTAGTGGAAGTTGAAAATAGTTACGAAGTGACCTATCTCCAACAGTAAATATTCGTATTACCTTATGCACTGGCCAGAAGTGTAGCAATGCAGCTACTCTTTTTGACAGATATTACATGAAAGAAACAGGACCTCAAGAACTCTCTTAATTAGTTTTTGATATGTTCCCATATGTGTGAAAGTTGAATTCTTCCTCATTACTAAAAATATTAGAATAGTACAGTGAAAGTACCCAAGTGCTTGCTCTTTCTTCACTTGAGGAACGTGAGCTTGAGCAAGGTAGCGTAAGACATGTCCTTATACAGGGATAACAGCTTCCCTGTAGGTTGTTAGCTACAATAACAGCCTCTCTGGATGTGATTAGCTACATTTTCACACACGTACGGTTGATTCAGATTCTGAAGAAAAAAGATGCAGGAAGCTTATACGAGCCTAATATTTCTGGACGAAACAAAATCCTGAGTCCTCAAACCTGCATAGCTAATAAAAGGTTTTATAGCAATTAAAAAAAAACTTTCCCTTTCACAGATCTTTTTAGAAGGAGACTGGGAATGGTGCAAAGTTGGGGATAAAAAGCATGCTTTCACATTAGGAAAAAACCAAAGCTTTTCTGAATTCTCTCCACATTCACAACTAGTTTGTTACGATCACACAGCAGAAATGGTATGAATCCTGCAGTCTTTACGAGGTAACTATGCTCAGACAAGCTCATTTTGAAATCAGAGTTTGGCCCTGTGCTAAAACTGAGTTGAGATCTCTGGATCTGGCTTATTATGATTACACATTCACTTTATAACAGGATCTTTATTTCCAAAAGGTTCGGTGCTACAATAAAATAAATTCTTCAAGTGTTCCGAGACAAAAAAAATAGCTGTATTTAATTTTCTCCAAATATTGCTTAGGGATTTAGCAGTCTTTCCTTTTTGGTCTGAACTAATGACCAGGTTCAAAGCTTTGGAAATATATACAGCTCATCTAACTGAAAGTAAAGAGGAGACCTTCCTGAACGTTGGGGATGGTATCACTTCCATAATTACACTTTGTTTATCCTCTTGTCCTGCCTTTTCATCTGCCACGGCTGATTTGCAAGGGTCTTTTTCCATTTCTAATCATCCTGCTCCTCCTGCCTGACTTCTGTGGAAAGACCCACAGCCCAACAGTGGTAATGCCTTCATCACTTCCACGCTCATATAAACGGCGATGTCAACAGCCTGGATTGTTATCATAGCAGAAAGCAGCTGAAAAAGGAGATGAGGGCTTACTTTGGGCCCCCTTTGATTGCATTTCCTCGTCTCCCCTTCCCAAAGCCTTGGAGAGGCCACCTCTCTGCTTTACTGCTGAGCAAAGTCCCTTCCAGGAAGAGGGCTGTGACGCCGAGGGAGCAGTCTAGCAGCGCGAGTGACACTGGCAAATGCTGTGAGAAATGGTTAAAAATACAAGCCCTAAGAAGTAGTTCATATATGGTAAAAGGTTTAATGGAAGGAGTTACTGAATGGAAAGAAAGTGTAGCATCAGTATATATAGCATGAGAGTTTGCTCGTATCTGTTTTTCTCTTCAGTGGTGCTTGCACACCTTTTTAGGAGAGAAACCTGAACATGCAAGCAGAGGGGTGCCTGCACAGGTACCCTCCTCTCCACCTCTGGAAGGGCTGTTCAGGGCTCACGTGCGGGACGCTGTGCTCGGTACCTGCTCCCAAGCGGCACTTGGTGATGGGCACGGCGCAGGAGAGCGTGGAGGGACTGGCAGAGCCCTTGCGGGCCCAGGCATGGGGCAGCTGGTGCGGGCAGCCCTGCGTGGGGTAGCTCGTGCTGGGCTCTCAGCAGGAGCCTGCTGCTCCAGCATGCTTTTCCTCTGAGGCTAAGGATCCTTCCTTCAGTATCGCTGGCTTTAACTATGCAGTTGAAGCTCATTTATTTGCAATTTGCAGCGGGATTCAAGATTGAGCCCTGTCAGTTCAAGCTATATACATATACTAGGTAGGGTCTAAGCTATAAAATTAAGAGGGTCTTTTTTTAAGTAAAATACTAAGATACTTAAAATTACTTTCTTTTTTTAAAACCATATGCCGTTAAATGATTAAGGCTGTTTTTTTCAAAATGAAACTGATTATCCTTTCTGATATTAAAATGTGACTTATTCTTAATTTCTCTTAATACACAGTGTTTAAATTTTCCTTTGAAAAATGCTCACGGTGTAAGAAGGTGCTGTTACTTTAAATTTCCATGCTTCACCACTGCTTAATTTTGAACCGTTTTTACATTATACTGTAAGTGAACTGTTTTTCCATACAAAGCAAGCTTTTTTTTCCTTTTTTAGTTGCTAACTTTACTACTGCCTATGTTTAGATTTGGGGGAATTTGTACTGCGTGCCAATCTGTAATTACATTCAAAAGCATCCTTCTCTTTACTTCTCATTTCCGTTCCCCAGGAGACAGAAAAAAATAGGTTACTAGAAAGGTTCCTCTAAAGAGAGTGAAGAGAAGAGCATGGTTATTGAGAGATAATTGCTCAAAATGTTTACTAATGAGTGACCACTGGAGTTAGATGAATTGTTCACAGCGTAGAATTTATTCAGTGAATTTAGCACTGTTATCGTCTGGCAATTATCCCCTAGGCAGACTGATTATTACAAATGTGTTATTACTGCGATTAGACAGTGGCCGTTTCTGTGAATGCATTTCAGCCTATGGATCACTGGCAAACGATTTATTCTAACTATTCATCACCCCTCGTATGTGACTGGTCATCCAGGTTGTGTTCTTTCGTTCCTGCTCCCTGACTGCCTGTTGCCTCTTACAAAGGGAAGAGCAATTATGACACAAATAACAAACACCTTATCTTTATGTTCACATACCCTTTGCTGCCAGCAAAAGGAGATTTTTGTTGTAAGAAAAAATGAGCCAAAGAAAGAAAACCAGGAAAAAGAACTATTCCCCAAGCATTCATGGGGGGAAAAGCAGCAGCAACCTTATTTAAATACCTTTTTTTGAAAAGTTAACCCAAAGGGGCATTGACAAGGTCATTCAGAATGTGAAATAATTCAGTTCTGGTGAACCTTGACTCTCCTCCGCTATTTTGAAGCACTTTACATCCACAGCCTAGAGTTCTTTCCAAATTGAAAGCCCTTCCCCCACATGGCTTTAAATATTTAGAAACAAAAAAGGTGTTTGTTTGGTTGAAGTTTTTTTTTTACTTGATTTTTGCTTTTACATCTAAAATAGCTCAAGCAAAGTTTAGGGTTTCTTGCAGCAATAACATATTTCAAGGTAAAAACAACACCAAGCCTTTGTCTTTCATAAAAGAGAGAGTAATTTTTTTTTTACATAATAATAATTTGTTGTAAATTCTAAAATTAAGTGGATCGGAAACTGCCAGTCTGTTTTCATTAAAATATTTAATTTCTACACACTAAGGCCCAAATCCCAAGCCCACTGAAATGAATAGCAAAACTTCCAGTTGCTGCCAGTAGACTAAGCTTCAATCCTAAATCAATCTTGCAAAGCTCTTGCATTAAATGATTGCCTTTTCATACCCATATAGACATCTCTAGATATAAGAACTCCTCAGCATGAATCATTTACACATATACAGTGTAGATACATCCTGCACACAGGAGAGCACGTGAATGCACATACTTATCATATTACAATGATGCAGGTACAGCTATGTGGGTATATAAGCGTGTCTGCCTTGGCATACCCGTATATATGGACATATGTGCACTTATACACACATACAGGCAAATGCATATTCTGATATTCTCAACTGCATTTGCATACACAACTGTATGCATGACTACACACAGAGATGGACACACAGCAGTACTTTCTCTCTCTCTCTCTCAGGTATCTTTTTCTAAACTGGTTCCCACCTTCTCAGGTTCGTCTGTGCTTTCTCAAGTTGTTCTCAAACCAACCAACCTCCCTGAATTCTCACATTTTGTTACAATGAAACAGATTAATACAGAATGGCTTTCTTCTTCTGGAAGTAACTTGCTTTCATTTGCTAAACTTGAAATCTTTGATATAGTATGCCAAAGGAAAAAAAAAAAAATCAAGGGGAAATAGGCTTGTTTTCTAAAAGCCAAGGAGACTGCATTAAAAAAAGATGTGAGAAAATCAGCTCAGATGATGATTCACGGTCACATTTCTCAGTATCTTGTAAAAAATAATAATGATAATTTCTGATCTCTCTAGATTTCCAGAACTTCTAGCATCCATCCGTTTATCTTTTTCCCCTTTGCCTGTTTCCTTCCTGCATTATTTGACTTACAGTCTTCCACTCCGGTGAATCTCTGCCTTTTAAATAAACTGGAAGAGAGAAACAAGAGCTCCACTCAGAGAAGCTACAGATAAGCATAAAGATCTCTGGGATTCAGGATCCAATTAGGTAAAATAGGAGCTTTCAGGAAGGTTGCCTTGCGTGGAGCAAAAAGCCTTTGGAGTGTGCCCTCTCGTGGCCATTCTTTATTCAGCACGGATATCTGTACCATTAAATACCTTTGCTTTCAAAAGAAAAGTGATTAAATTATTTAAAGAGGCATAAGCGACCCATCCTTTTTTCACTCCTGAACTACCAGCCTGGATGTATAGGAGTAGGTATCTTCCTAGGAAAAGGTGTGAGTCTGTACACACATGTATCTGCACGTGAAAGTAGTCACCACATGATCAAGTCAGTTCACCTTGAATTCAGTATGAAGTGATACAAAACAGTAGAAGTGGTATAAATAGCTGTCAGACTCCTCATTTTTTTCCTGACTGTTGTCTTAACGATAAGCCTTTGGATTTCAGGATTTTCATCCAGTAATTCCTATCATCTTCTCGGGGGCTGATGTTAGCAACCCATTTCATTGGTAGTTTAGTTGCAGGATCAAATTCACTTGGCATAATCCCAGGTCTGCCTAATAAACTATCTACTTAAAATAATGAAAGAGTTAGTAGCCAACCATATTTTATGAGCATTGGGTATCTCAGTTATAGAACCTGTTGGATTTGCTTGTCAAAAAACTATATGACCCCTCTCCTCAAAAGACTATTTTTAAGACCTTGAAGTAACCCACAGAGCTCTGGCACAGCTACTCTCATAGCAGAACTAATCGAGGTTAGTAATCTTAGTTTGATATGCAAGTAGAAAATAATTTTCATGTTTTACTTGTAAGAGTGCCAAAGGACAGTAGGGTGCATTTGTAAACTTTTGCCCAATACTCGCGGTCATTAGTTTTGCAAAGATCTGCCTGGATTTGTTAGCTGTGAAAACTACCTGCCAACTATTTTGCTGATTTCCTGGACATAACTACACCTGTGCTTCAGACAAGTTCACTGCATTTAGTTTCCTCTCTAATTGTCTGAAGCCTGTGCTCGTTTGAATTTTGGTCTATTTTAGAAAATAGCAGTCTCAAGCCAGAGTCACGTGCACAGGGCACTGTTTGTTCATTCACTCCATTTCATTGGATGTCTGAGGATATGGCTGATGAACGATGGAAATACTACTTTTTTATGAAGGCAAGTAGTAAATGTGGCTTCTGAAACATAGGGGGAATGGCTGGTTTATGTCAAGTCATACCCAAAGGAGCAAAAAGCCTAAAGTCTTATTTCTCTTTCCATAGACCTTTATTTGATACAACGTGAGATGTTTCCATTCATTTTCATTGATTTCCTATTGCCCTCTTTCAAGACAGAGTGAGTTTCACATTAAAAGTAGGAAGAACATTAACCTGACTGTGAGAGAAATGTGTTTATTCTCCCGCTTGGTGTTTTAAACTTATCCATAATCTTCCCAGTTCCCACGGAGTGAAAAGTGGGGACTGTCCATGTGACTATATTCTATTCCTGTCTTTTTAACTCCTACTTCCTATATGACATGTCACTTGCCTTCTTTTTGCCTCACTTTCCTCAACAGGGAAAATAATACTGCTTTAATATTTAGCACACAATACTGCTGGTGCGTGAGTGGAAGAGATCCCAGGTGGACTTTCAGTTGTTGCAGCATTGGCACCTGTAAAGTGTGATAGATCCTCTGATGTTAGCAAAATGCCAAATATGAATGGCTATAGATGAAAAATGCGTTTTAGCAGTCTGAAGTTACTCCACAGAGTGGAGTTATCATATCCATTATAAGCCCAAACCCTAGAGCTCAGTTTGTAGGTTGCTAATTGCTCTTCCCTCCTCTCAAATCAAAGCCTAGCAGGTATGGGAAAAAAGGCCGGAGCAGCCCTCCTGCCTTGGCTTCCAGGATGGCCTTAGTGTGAAGGTGAAGAACGGCAGCAGGGAAGAAAAGGCATGGGAACACAGCGGATGCCCCTGTCCTTCAGCTGTGCAACTCCATAGCATAAGTCTTCTTAAATTAATTTGGCTAGCAGTGGTAGGACAATGCTATGTAAATCAAACTAAGTGATGTTTTAGTGTTGGGTAGTTTGTGGCGGGGGGGATCGGTGGCTGGACTATTGGCCAGCGTGTGGGCAATGGCACGATTTTCGCTGCTCACGTGACCCCGAGAGCCAATGGCTTCAGCAGCCGCCGTTGGAGGGTGTCGTACTGAGTAGGCATATATCAAATTCCAAATTCCTTTGTGTCAGAGCTCAGGAGAGACAATAATGTGTTTACGAATGATTGGGACTCACACAGTGAAGAGAAACCACTGCTCATGCCATATGTGTTTCACTGTGCTCAGAGCGAGCTGCTGAAAACCAGGTGGGGAATCCGACTCATAGATAGCTGAGAGATTTTCTTGCTTTTAAAAACTCATTTCTAAACTAGCATTGAGCCACTCCTGCTTCTAATGGCACTGGCATTGACACCTTCTGCCTGCTTTCTGAAGTGGAGGGGATGGAAAAAACGAAAAGCCTGAGCTTTCATACTGAAAGAACTGATAATGTGTGTGTTGACAAGGACTCCAAAGGCAAGGACTCCTTGTACAGTTGGAAATCGGACAGCCAGCAGGAATGTCTGCTCTTAAAAGCATGCACACTTCTTGTGCATGGCTTCCCTGCAAACAGAACATCTGAGTCAACAGGTTTTCAGGACTGGAAACTCTGAGTGTTGTCTTAATTGTTTATACTGCTGCAGCAAACTTTTAAACAAAAATGCTTGGAGTTCCTTTGCATACTTTGCCTACCATATGCTGTACCAAACAAAACAATGACATTCTTTTAAAACCATCCTGGCAACAGGAAAAATGCTTTGGCTAGACAGCATCATAAAAAGTTGCTGTTAGTTAGATGATAGAGTTATTGCAAGATACTGTTATTGATGCATGTATAAACATATTCACATATACTAACAGATAAATATGCACATACATATACATTGAATTAAAATGGGTTCTGGTCCTATTCATGTAGGAACAAGACAGTAAAGTACAACTTCAGAGTTGTTTCCTATAGGCAGTTGATGTGAGTCTTAAGCCATTACTTAGTAAATACCTATATTCTGAGCTCTTACTGTATAAGAGTTAGGGAAAACAGAACTGTGAAAGAGTTCAAAATACACCCTACCAAGGTTGCATTTTTTTGGCAGGAGCGTTTTAGGAACAGAATCTTTTTTTTCCAGCATGCAGAAGTCTGCATTACAAATTGGATCAGCTACAGCAACTTGTCTGGTTCTATTGAAGTCATCTGACAGTCCCTGCAACTCTTTATTGCCGAAGATGCTGTGTTAAATTAAAAAAAAAAAAAAGCCCTCTCACTTTTAAAAATTAAAGCTGCTTCATCTGATTTTATAACTTCCACTATAATTTTTACATGAAAGGGTTGTTTCTCAAGTAGTTTGCAGCTCACTTTCTGTCTTGATAAACTCCCCAAAAGGCTTCAGCCCTTTTTTTTTTCGCCATCAGCTCTGCAATCCAGTACTTTATTGCAAGTACTCTGGCTTCACAGGCACAGTTTGGAGGACCCCGCTGCAGCCTGACTTTCTGCTCAAGATTGGTTAGAGAGCTTCCTCCCTGTGTGGCTGTCTGTGCTTAGCAAGTGTAATTTGTAGCCAAGACTAAGTCAGAAAAATCAAATTCCTTCAGAGTCCTGTCCCCCCCATCCCATTCCTCCTTCTCCCTTCCCCCAAGTCTCATCCTACAACCTTGCAGAAAATATTATTGCTGAGGAGAAGAGAAGAAGTTAATTGCAGTTCTGGCACAAAGGATATTTTACAGTTTCGTTTTTCAAGCACTCACCTGATTCCGCAAAAGTGATGATTTCTGAGGTTTGCTCCACAACTTCATTCATTTCGGCTCTTCTTCCAACATCATCCTCTATTTCCACATAACCATCCTCTCCCACCTTTCCCACATGGAGTTTTTTGATGGCATTTAAAAGTGCTGCCTTGGGCACCGGCTGGGTGATATTAGGTCTGTCCCTCAAGTGCAACATGTTCAGTATGTGCTTCTTTACTGCTTCCACCATCTCAGGCTGTGAGCTGGGCACATCCTTTGAGAGCGTGGCGAGGGCACATGATGGACAGTCAGTGACTGAACTGTGCCCCTCGGATCCTGGGGTTGGGGAACTCCTCACTATAATCCAGCAAAGCACCAACAAAAATCCTCTCTTCCAAAGCAAAGGCATCCTGGCAGCAAAAGTTGTTGTGATTCCCTTTTTAAAAGGCCCTGCTTTTCCTCCCCCTTCACGCACAGTTTTTTTGGGGCTGGTTTGGTTTGTTTGTTTGTTTGTTTGTTTTTCCTTCTCTTCAGCAAATTCTCTGGAACAAGAACCGAAAGTTTTCTGTGAAGTTTTGTTTGCAGGTTCCCTCTCTGAATGCAATAAGTGCTGTAGATGTTTGTGGCTGTCAGGGAGAAGAGTTCTGACTCTGTCTCAGAGTAGGAGAGACACACAGAGAGAGGGGGAGAGAGAGAGAGGACGGATTGGCCTAAAGTGAGTGAGTGAATGAGAGAGGGAGGGAGTTTTGTCTGTGAGTAAAGGCTATGATTAGGAAGGGGGAGGAACAGGCAGGCTGGCTTCCTTATGCTCATTGCTCCCCTAACACACACCTCTCTTCAAATATCACTACTCGTGGTTTCTGCCCTCCCCCCTTTCTAAAACCTCTTTTCATTCCTGTAAATTTACTCTTTTTTTCTTTTTTTTTTTCCTCTCCGTTTGACCCTGCTGGCTCCCCCCTGGCTGTCATTTCCCCCCCTCCTTTTTTTTCCCTTTCTTTCTTTTTTTTTTGTTTTGTTTGTTTTATTCCTTCAACAGTATCACTGGCTTAACTAAACAGAGGAAACATGAATGAATGAAAAGAGTGAAACCTTTCATTAACGAGCACCTTGCTCTTGGTCCTGCCTGGTATTGTTAGGGATAGCAGAAAATGTTAAAGAGCTTGTGAATGAGATGGGGATGAGGGCAGGGGCTCCAAATATTTTGGGCAGAACATTATCCTGCCTTGAGTAGAAGAGAAAAGATCTTTTCTGCTCACTTCTAAATACTGGAGGTTATCAACACTGGCAAGAGATCTGACGGGAGCGAAATAACACTGTTGTTTGGAGGGCTATTATAATACATGATATACTCTCCAGATGCAATACGTGGTCAGGCACTGAAAGCCCAAGCAGGAGTTGGTATGGCACGTATCTGTGACATGCTAAGGTAGTGCCCTCACACCAGAAATATCCCTACTTCTATGCTAGTCTGTGCCTAGAAGTTCTCAGGCAGATATATTTAGGTTTGGGGTTAATCAAGTGATGTCTGAAAAATGCTTTGAAGGTGAAAAGTGTTACATGTCATCTGGCCAAATCATACCACTCCTGACTCAGGCAAATCCCTCATCGATGCCAATAATAATTCTGTCTGAGTGAAGGCTGAGTAAGATCTTCTACATTTGGCCCATTGTTATTAGAAGGCACTTTTTGTTTCATTCATTTAAGCCACACAGAGCAATCATAATATTAGAATAAGACATCAGGAATGAAAAGCAATCTAAAACACTGCTAGGAACCGGAGTTTCAACCAGTCTTGGTAGACCCTTGCCAGTTTATGCCCGTGAGGGTTTTGCTTTGCAGTGAAAAGGCATTCCCTGTGTCACTGCCATGGCTTCATGTTGCCTTTACATTCTGTAGCCTCTCCATTCTGTTCCTTACCTAGCAAGGGTGAAGTTAGCAAGCTCCCTCACATTTGAACTTGCTAATGGCAAATGAGAAAACTACAGCTGATAGACTCTAACTTTTGATGTTCTTCCCCTCCAGACTTTAACTCGTACAGATTTTCTTAGAACAGCTTCTGCTTTTTTAGTACTTACTCTCTTCCTTTTCCTCCCTTTCATTCTCTCTCTCTCACACCTCTGTCTTCTCAGGTGTGCTTACCTCCTACCCAGCAAATATTCCACTTTCACTATATTACCGTCGACCATTGTATTTTAGTGGAAAGGAGTAATTTATAAATATAAGCATTGTAAGGTCTCTAATTTCCATGAGATGACTACAGGCACATGGGCTGAGAGACAGGGAAGGAATTATAGTTAGAGTAAATGAAACATACAGAAGTAATTGAACAATCAACCAAAGTTTTACAAATGTTATATATTGCAAGTTCTTTTCAATTAAGCTCTTTTATAAGTCTTTCACTGTTATAAGGCATCCACAGTACGCCCTCATCTGTGTTTTACTGACCTCAGTTGCTATACTGTTATATACTGTTACACTTACGGGTCTGTCAGCATTATAAACCCTGCAGTCATTCTTATAAACACATCTTTGTAACACAAACCTCGCTATAATACATCTAAATTTCTTGGATCTTGCGAACAGCCCAAAGTCTGTTGTAATTATACAAAGTCTGAAAGTCAGCTTGAAATAGAACTAAAAGTTTAATTGGACGAAAAAATAATTTCAGATGAAAATATGCATTCATGATTAGATGTACTAACAGATGACATAATTAAAGGGGCTATTTATAGTTCTAATATAGCACCTATCCCAACAGTGTCTGATGAAAAGTAAGGGATAGGCATAAATCAATATAAGATACAGATAAGTACATTTGGGTTCTTGCTGTGGGGTATACGTTGCTTGCCATACATAACAGGTACACTTATCACAGACAATCTCTATTACGTATAGGTATAGAATATTTTACTTGCATGCCATGATGATGACAGATCTAACATTAAAGCATAACTTTCTAAAAACCACTGTTTTCTAAAAGCAAGTCTGCTGATACCGCTGATATATAGTTCGTTTGTACTTACATACATACATATATATGTACAAAAATACATAGTGTTTGAATAAATATAGAAATGGTAGTTCAGGCTCTTTCTATAAAATTACCTGAGCTGCAAAGCTCTGTATATGCATTCATTCAATATAGCCCTAACAGTATGCAACAGCATGCACAGGAATTAAAAGTTTCAGTTTTAAAAGAAAAAAGCTGATTTAAAGTTTTACCTCTCTAGTCCTGACTCTCAGGAGGAGACTGCTGTATTGTGCATTAAGAACTGCTGAAGTTCCTCTTTGTGGTATTTATAATGCGAAGCTTTATACTGTACTTCTCATGTGTACACTCACATATAATGTCTGTCAAAAGTAAGTGGGCCGGATCACTGTGCTGGATTGGTTAATCCTGTTACATCAGCAATTGACTGTTTTTCCTGTATGAGACATACTTCTGGTAATTATCTAATGGAAACTCCTAATTGTCTAGCATGACAAAATATCGTGGATTCAACTTGTAGTGGTGATCTCTGTATCCATTTAAAGAATAGAACTTAAAATCAGACTGAAAGCAAACATAATGAGTCAGGAAGACACACTCCAACTTGTTTTATTGCATAGCTAGATATAGATATTATTAGATGTAGATATCACTGATTTAGTTCAAATACAGTATTTGTCAGATACTTAATTACTAGTTTGCAAATTGTTATCGTCTTCTTTCATACTTAAGGATATACAGATAATCTATTTGCAAATTTGGATTCTTTTCAAATTCAGGAAAATGCATTTGATTAAGAATCCTTTTGCTGTGGATGAATTTTTTTAATTCACTCTTTGTATAAATATGTCCTTCTTAACTTAGGGATCCCTTTAAAGCTCTTAAAAAATGAATCATATTCCTCTTGTCCAAGTCTCCTGGCTTCTTGACGTGCAGATTGCATCACACTATTAAAAACTGTTTAGACATCTAAAAATAAGTTACAATGAATGACAGGTCACATTTTTTGCAAGTGTGATATTAACACATGTGGAATAAAATAAAATGCAATTTTCATTTCAGTTTACATTAGTGAAAATCAGAAATAACTGTGTGCCAATTAGGCAGTACAAAAGTAATGTATATAAGGTCAAAAGTAAATAAAAAATCCATCTCCTTTCTTAAACACACATAATAGCTGGCTTTATGTGGTACCGTTTATGACAAATGGCATGATCATGCAGTCTTTACTCATTCAAAACACCCACTGATTACCAGAAAATCCCCATCCTTCAGATTTTTTTTTTGGCCCGAATCGTACTTATAATTGTATTTTTATGTCCTGTTGGTAATGTCAGTTTAATCTGTCTTAGAATATGGCTGATCTGGATCAGGGAAGAAAGATTTAAAATTTTCAACTTACAGTGATACCAGGGAGTCCTTGTAGCAGCATTGATTCCAACTGGTGTGTGTGCTGTATTCACACAACAGCTTTGGTAGAATGAGCAAAAAATCAGGAGTTAATGGGAAACATATGACCAGATAGGTTGTTTTGTTTCCCAGGTTTAATATGCATATAATAAGTTTTCAGGCTGTAACATGCTGTGGATTGAAGCCTCTTGAAACAGGTTTCAGTAGCTTTCCTGCAATCTGACATTGGTGGTTCCAGTTGTTACAAAGAAGAACTTCCCCCCCCCCCCCCCTTTTTTTTTTTTCCTTCAGGGACAGTGAGAGACATGCTTGAAGACACAGATAATGAGCATGCACATACCTAGTTATTTGCAGGACCACATTTTTAACAGGGATCCTAAAACTGAGTTTTGGCAAAGGACTTTTCCAGCATGGAATTCTGTTTTTCTCAGGACCAGACTGAATTTGGTTTTAACTGGCACCCTAAAACTCTTTGAAATTAGTTACATACTGGTAGTGCAGTGACTGCTATAATTTGGCAGCAGACATATGCTCAGCAAGAGATCTTGTATTGCATTGGTTTACAGAGAGTGGAAAAATTGCCCTGAAAGTAAGAGAGTTATCTTCTCCTTGGACTCAGAGTAGCGCGGTGCTCCATTCGCAGCAGCTGGTGCGACGGCTGCTGACCATCACACCCCTACTGATGCAGCACCCAGCCAGTCCGTAGCTTCTCCCACAACGGCAGCGGGTCAGAGAATTCCCAGTGCAAAAGTGTGTGGTCTGTGACGACAAAAAGAGAAGGCTACCGAGTGAAGCACAGCAAACATGTGTGTGATTTATAGTGCAGGATAACTTCTGAAAGGAGATTAGAAGTGAAAAGCATTATTCATTTCAGAGCATGCTCCTTATTGCCTCGGGGAATTTGTGTATAGCTTTACCAAAGGCCTAATGAAAGCTTTACTCAGTGACTAATTTTTTTTCACACCTATTTCTCTCGTTATAAATATTTTTCTCCCCACCCCTCCACTTCTTTTCATTTTGTTGAACACAGCAACACCTGCTGGCAGTGGTCCGGGAGTACTGCTGGAAAGACCCACTGATCTAACTCCTCAGACCAGCTGCCATTAAGCACTGCCAAGCCATATTAATGAGCTGCCTCTATTTTTACCCCTTCCTGCCAGAAAGGGCAATTGCTCTTGGGAAAGACGTAGCTGTTTTTTTTTTTTTTTCTTTCTTTCTTTTTTCTGGCAGCTTCAGGATCCAGATAATCATTGTTCATTTAGTGAAGTTGGGATTTCTAACTTAAATTCTGATACCACTGATTGAGACCACGTAAAACATCGGAGTGATGCTGAGCCCATCTTGCTGGCTTGCAGGCATATTTTAGTTCACTGCTGGATCAGAAGTAATTAAAGGAATGGGACTGAGAGAGAAAGGTTAGTATTCCAGCAACCTGTCTCTGTTTTTCCTAATTGTGGATTTTATCTTACAAACCATTAAAAAAAATGGCCCAATGCCACTTCATTATTCACCTAGCAGAGATTGTGTGATTTACTGGCTATTTTGGAATCCCAAATTGCGCACAACAGTATTTGTGCATCTCCATTCCCGCTTTGAAGAGCAGTCACTAGAAAACACATTGGCACAGATTTCTGTGCAGATCAGCTGGAATCTCACTCTGTTGTACCTTATTTTACTGTAATAGCAAGAAAAGATATACCAGAAACTTCTAAATATAAGTTTTATGTTTCTACTTTTATGTAAGTGGACCAATTAAGGACGGTCTTGCTGTTGCTGCTAACTCTAATGCTTATGTGCTGTTTAGAGGGGCCAGTGATTTCAATCATAATTAGTGAGTTGGTCAAAAAATAAAGTTCATCTGAGTATAAGAACTCAGTCTAGAGGGTGGGGTAAAGAATACCTTTCAAGTTCCCGCATTTTTTTTTATATTAATGGACGACACTTTTTGCAGGGGGGGAGGATAAGTATAAATGTTCTGTTTTAAGATAATCTTATATAAAATCAATCTGACTAACAGAAGCAAGTATGTTAATTTTCTTTCTAAACTGTACCTGTGTCTTCTGCCATGTCATTGATTGATAGTCTTTCTTGCCAACTTACTGAACAGTGAGCTGTTTCTTTAACAGGGATATTTGTATGTCCATGTTATTTTATCATAAGTGTTGCCATTTTAGACTTAAAAATAAAACCCAGGAGATATGAATACATAAGCCAGTAAGCTAGGTGACACAGATGATGTTATTAGTGTGATGTGATATGACACAAATCTGTTCTATAATCAGAGCTTGTTCAAAACTTTGCATTTGGGGGAAAACTTATTTACAAAGAGAATTTTCCTGAATTTATAGAGTATGGAGTTAAGTTGTAACTGTAGAGGGTAGTCCAAAGAACTAAAGTTGTTCACACAGCTTGTTCATTTGACAGGCGATTTTTCAGTACATTACTGGAAAAGTCTTTTTTTTTTTTTTTTTTGAGAAACAGCTCTGTAATGCGTAAAATGTCTTGAGTGATGCTGTCTTCAAAGATATTTCCAGAGGTTATGATTAGTCACGTCAGTGATTTAAACCACACAGGGCAGGAGCCCCAGATGACAGATCCTATTTGGTTCCAAGTAGGGTGAAAAATTTATGGGTAAAGTTGGAGCAGCATTTAACATACATAGGTGAAATAAAGCTACTATTGAAAGGTAGATTCCGCTAAATTAATTTGCATGCTGTTGAAAACTTTGACTGTTGCACAAAACATGCATCAAAATCATTCCTTATGTAATTGTACTTCGATCAGTGGAGTTTTATCAAGGACATATTTGGGCCAGCTGCAAAATAATAGGGAATGGTTTCATTTCTCTGACAAGCCCTGAATTCTCTGTTCTGTGTTCCTTTTACTACAGTCAGTCAAATCACAGCACACACAACGGTGTAAGTACAGGCTCCTGTTATCTTGTAGCTTTTAGGGCCAATTCTTGATGCCACTGAAGTTAGTGCAGACTGTGGGAGCAGAAGTCAGTTGATTCAAGCTTTGACTCTGAAAGTTAATATTAACCATTGGTGGATGGAAAGAGAAATGAGAAATTGGAAGTACATTCATTGACATACTTCCCAAAGTAATATTGCCTGTGGATTTCAGAAAGATTTACAACTCCGTTTGCAAGAGAAGGGCTGGACCCTTAGTTAATGTAAATTCAGGTAGTTCTCCTGACTTCAGAGACTGGGTTACATCAGTAGAAGATCTGATCTAAAGTCTTTTTTTTTTTTGCTTAACTTCTACGTATTAATGTCTGGGTTTTGGCTTTTCCTTTTAAAAAAGATCCCGGCTTTCATATTGTAAGAAAGGTCCAATTTCATCTCGCTTTAGCTCCTTCGATGATGGGGATACATTTTGCCTATTATGTTTTGATTGCTTCTAAATCTGCTGACATGTGGGAGGGAATTGAGTGAAGCTCATAAGCTTGCCACTTTCGTTGAGCTGAACTCAACAAGAGGTTACGCTGGCAAATCTTCCAAGGTAGTCATCATGCACAGGCCATTGGGAAAAGCTGCAGTGTCGCACATGGACAGGCATTCCCTCTCCATGAGAGTGGCCAGCAGAGAATTGGCATAAGTGAAATACTGAGGACACCAACAAGTGCGTTAAAAAGGATATGTTGATCTTGTGCATCGTTGCTGCTTTGTCCATTGTGAATCCCCTGTGGAGCAAATCACTGTGGAAAAGTAAATACATCCTGCAGTGAAAATGGTAAGAGGAAGCCTGACTGCTTAGAACTGTTTACTGAATAGAGTATTAGATGGGGACCTAGGAAATCTGGATTCTCTGGCTCTGCCCTCGACTGCTGGATAAGAAGACAAGTACCTCATTTCCCCATCTGTAAAATGGAAAGAATCAAGATCTGTTCTGAGATCTGTGGATCAGAAATAACAAACAAGTCCTTGCTGTTGTTTGGTTTCTCATGACCCTTCGGGATCTGAACGAAAGAAGCCATAGGGGGAGGCAGGGTGTAGGTGAGGGCACAGGCACCAGCTGAGCTTGTCTGACATTGAATGGAGTGTTGGTTCTCCCCATGCGTTCTGTCTTTCCTTGGTACCATCTTGGCGCCACCTTTCCTTGCTGTCCTTCACTGCTACTTTCTGAGGCACCAGTGAGCTGCTAGGAGAGGCAGTTTCTAGCCCTGCATCACACAGGAGGACCTGCTGGGGCTCTCCCCGGGGTGAGCATGAACAAGTATCTGTGTCTTTGCTGAAAATCTCAATCCAGCATTTTTGCCATTAACCACCCAATTCAGAAGCTCCTTGACTTGACATGGTGTCCAGCTAAAGCACATAATGTGCAGTGAGCAATGCCATGCTGTATTCTTACTGCCAGCACTGGTTTTCATGTCGGTTATTTGAAATAATGTTTCGGCTCGTGTCCAATACAGACACAGGTTACCTCTGAGGGGTGGGTTGGGGTTCAATGATTATTTTCAGGGAAACACAGGAAATTTCTGAGAGCATTTGACATATGGGGACGTGAGGAGAGTAAAATAAACAGTCATTATTTGTTGATGTAATGAAGCTGCCCTGCTTCCCTACACACATACACACGCACACACACACACTGTTTTAACAAGCACTGGAGATGACCCTGAGTTTCCAGGTTCAAATGGAAACCTGCCTAAATTTTGAGAATTTATCTCAGAATTTTCCTCAAATCTGGGGTTATAACACTTGAGATTTGACTTAGTAGCACTGAGGTTAAACCTTTGGAATGGATATGGGGTCCTCAAATCTGGATTTAATTCACTAATCCACTTCCGTTAATTTTTCTCATGTGACTTTACATTTTATGGTTGAAATTTTATACTTGTAGTTCTGTGCAGGTGGAGGTGTAACATGTAGACAGTTAAATATCTGCTTGCCTGGTGTCTTTGCCTACAGACTACAATGTGCCTGAACAATAAGGTTTAAGTCTGTTATTCAGTGAGCACAAAATTGTACCTGCCAAGCTCAGAGGTCTCATAGAAGTGCTTCTAAAATGAGCTTTATAACGCCCTGTAACAGTTGGGGGAACAGAGGGTTGATAGGCAGCAGTGATGGCCAGTTGCCTAGAATATCAGTTCCTCTTCAATAACTTTTGTATGCCAACTATGAACTTATAAACAGTTATTTTCTTTATTCATTGTCTGCTTATTGGTGTCATGCCCTCGTGATGACTCCTGCTAAAAGGGGTGACATAAGGTAGCTCAGAATAAAGTTTTTGTGTGCAAACAGGGCTCATCTGTGTGTCCATGCACACATTTTTTAATTGCTCCTTTGAAGCTGCCCATTCAGGGACAGTAACCAAGCATCTAGGAAGTATAAAACCAACAAAGAAGTGTTCAGATGTTTCTCATGAAGCAGATTCTTTTGGGGGGGTTAGTTCTGGTTCTTTTTTTTCCGCCTTAAACTGAATTTAGCTCCTGTGATCAGAGCCAAAGTGACAGCTTTGAACAATAATGTAATCTGCATGCTCAGGAGAGGTACAGCAGGGACAGCCACAGGACAGCCTTCCTCACTCGCGTTCTTGGGTACACAGAGGCTAGCTCATGCCCTTGGTCCAACGAGTTCTTGGGACGCTCAGCAGAGCTGCCTGCTGTAGTGTCTTGCTTTGAGTGGGAGCTGAACTGAAAGAAGTGAATTCTTTCATACAAATCAGCAAATAACCGATCTGGAAGTGACATTCAGGGAAGTATTCCTGAAGGGTATCTGCAGCCTAGGGAGAGAGGGGTCTTGGAGGTATCTTTTAGAGGTCTCCAAACTTATGAATTTAATGTGCAGTGGAAGTCCAAAAAGCCAGAAAAGTGTTGGGTGTTATCAGGAAGAATGCTGAGAGCAAGACAGAGGGCACCGTTTTGCCACCATATAAAGCCCTGGTGCACCCACAAGGTGGGTGTTGTGTGCAGTTCTAGTCTCCACATCTCAAGAAGGACATAGTAGAGTTAGGGAAGAGCCACTAAAATGATTAAGGTTGTGGAGCAGCTGCTTAATAAGAAGAAATTGAAAGGCAGAGACTCTTCAGCTTGGAGAAGAGAAGGCTGAGAGAAGATATGCTTGGGATTTTAGAAAATCATGAAGATGGCAGATAAGGTGAATACCAAACTGTTATCCACCAAATCCTGCAGTACTAGGGGGAACTCGTTGAAACTAGTAAGAGAAGATTTAAAACAGATACAGTGCTTACACAATGGAGACCGAGCTTCCGGGATTTGTTGCCACAGGAGGCTGTGGAGGCAGACAGTATCAGAAGACTCAAAAAGGTCCATAAAAAACTACCAGAGGGAATAGGCAGGGACATATCCTTTAACAACCTTAATACAAAAATTGCAGATGCTGGGGAGTTTGAAGGGACAGGCCTGCAGAAAGCGACCAGGCTCACATTGTCTCTCCAAATAGCATCTACTGTTGCCACTGTTGGAATGAGAAAAGGGAGTTAGATGGACCACCAGCAGGCCCCTGCAGGGAGTTTCTCATTTCCTTACGTGGTGGTAAGGCGCTCCTGTCTCCGTGCCATGGAAAGAAGAAAAAAGCTCCTGAAGGTGATTCAGAGCAAGACCTAACTGTTCCTGCCCTGAATCACCCTCAGAAAAGCCTATCTCTTGCCATCAATTTCAAAGGAAATCTACCGTAGACAAAAGTTAGTCTTGTGAATAACCATGTTAGTCACAACTGGCACAGGTTGGGTTTGAACCGCTGATCTAGAACTGAAAAAAGTGTCATATACGAAAACTCAATCCAGACTCCTCACAGTCATTTTGGTGAGTGTTTTTAAGAGCAAAAACACTGTATCAGAGCTCAGTATTGTTATAATGATTATTGGTTAACTTTGATCACAGGCAATTGGAAACATTTCGTCAGCCAGTGATGTTGAAGCAGTACGTCAAGCTCTGGTTAAGATGAAAAGTTAAGAAAACATCTTTTGTATACATTAGACTGCTTTCTCATAGTCTCAAAGCTGAATCACTGGAAAGATTGCCTCTGCTGTCTGGCTGCGAAGCTGTTCTGAATTGCCCAGGTATGGCCAGATGTCCTAACGTTTATGGGTAGCCTGCTGCATGTCACCATCTGGAAACAGAAACAGGCTGCGAGGCTGGAATTGCAGGGTGACATCTGACTCAGAAAGAAGGGTTAAAGTCAGGAGGTGATTCTTTCATGTAAAGCTGCCCCAGTAGCTTTCTTTGAGCACTCCAGCTCATAGAAATGAAATAACTGCTTAAGTGACAGTTTGGTATTTCATTACCTGATCTCTACATACAATGAGCTATTTAGACATGCAAATATAGACATTTTTGGACATACGTTACTAGAGTTACAGATGTCGTGAGACATCTTTAGGCATCTGCTGAAAATCTGGTGACTCCAGAAAAAAAAAAATTGTTCCCAAGAATATTCTGAGATTCAAGAATAGGCTAAAATACAGTAAGAACTGCACAGAATCTAAACTTGTATTTTAAATGTGTTCTAACTGTTAAGATAAGTATAAAGGATAAAACGAGTGATCACTGGTAGCATGAATACTTGGCATTCAGATAGTACGTAGATCTTTTCAGAAATCAACTGATCAATCACCACTATATCCTTTGAAATAGGTACATGTCTTTTTTAACTCGGAAGATACAAGGTGGGAGCTTGCTCACAGTGCTTAATTCACTGTCCAGGGCTACCAAAGAAGTCTCTGGTCAGGATGGAAATGGGAACCTGCCATGGTTCCCAAGCTTTTCTCCCCACTTGCTAAAATACGTTGCTACCTACTTATGAGCTGTAAAACTATTCCAAGCTGCACAAAGCCTCCAACAGAAAATGTTTAGGATACAGTTAACTTGTCTGTGGTTGAACATTTCAGTATCTGTAGCACTCCTCAGCTCATCTTCTGGCTGAGTTTCCAGATGTTACCATTGGGACCATTATTCACTGACTCAGTTTAGAAAAGTCTTTTTGTTTCCCTCACAAGATGTCTTTGTGAAAATGAGAAGCACAATGTTATTAGTGTTTGGGCAAGTAAATGGTTAGCTTGCACACTCTATCTTTTGTTTAGTTAATGTTCAAAAAGGGCATTTGAATTGTCCCAGCTCAGAGAACTTTTTAGTAATGTTAATGTCAAACCTCTGCAGCTCCCATTTAGAACTGATTTCTTAGTGCTTGTGGGACGGAGAAGTTGAAAGTAGTGTCATATGCCCTTTTTAATATCAGTGCAAATGCTGTCCACCTCACATGAAAAAGTTAACTTGATAGAAAGAGTCCAAAGTATCTGACCTTCTCTCAGGGTACCTCATAGTTATATTCAGGGCTACACAGTGCAAGTGCTGTTACTCTACAGGGGTAAGAATTCAGTTTACACTGGCGATGCTTTCGCAAGAGCATTTCAGTTCAGTTGGTAAATATTTCCAGGTGGCCAAGTCTAATTTTAGGGGGGGGCAAATTTGCAAAGGTTAAATAGCAGGCAGGATTGCTACAAGTCTCTATCAATTTGAAAAAAGAAAATGTAATTAAACACAGCATTCTTCCAGAGATTAACCGGGGGCTCGGCATTCTATGTTCCATGTCTAACTCTTTTGTGTTGTTGCTGTTAAAATCCTTGCTCCAAAGATGCATAAATTCCTTTTGTAAAGATATTGTGGAATTAGCAATGAAGAAAAAAGTTACTATAATACCAGCAGATGAGGCAGAAAATGGGGATCATGCAGCTTTATGCTGGAAAGGCCATTGGCGTAGTTTTTGGCAAGTTTTGCATTTGCGTGTGTGTGCATTTAATGAATAGAGAAAGGCAAGAGCTTCCTGTAGGCCAAACGAAACATCTTG
>VYZW01003683.1:6433-21226 GCA_013401315.1 Balaeniceps rex | reverse complement strand
TCTGAGCTGTAGAGAAATACTGTTGATTTTTTTAACTTGCTATCAACTAGCAGAAGAAGGAATAGGCACTTACATTACAGAATTGAAAGCTCTACCTTCTGCATGTAACTTTAGAGACATTAAAGAGTACCTAATGAAAGACAGAATAATTTGTGGGACACATTATTTCTGCTTGCAGGAGAGATTTGTTGAGAGGAACAGATCTACCCCTGGAAAAAGCTTGAGTTGTTGAACTGTCCAGGAGAAGGATCAATAAAATAACAGCTCCCAAAGCAGAACAAGTATGTGGGCTCCGGCTGAAAGCATCCAGCACTCAGGGTAGTTGCAGACCAGTCTGGAACGCAGGTATCATGAATCCGTGTAGGTACTGGGGAGAAAAAAAACCCACAAAACAGGAAAGGCAGGAAGAAAGATGCCTCATCTCATGGGAGTGGTGCAATAGGTACAGGACAAAGACCTGTCTTGTGTCCCATTGCCCCTGCTAACCTAGGAATAGAGATACTGTTCCAGGAGCAGCAGAAGTAATGAAGCTCCATTTCCACAGATGTGTAGCCCTTGCTTCTTTATCTGCCCTGACTGCAATAATCTGAGTTTTCCTCCAGCAGCTCCATGACACGAGCACCAAGCAAAAGGCAGGAGGTCTGGGAGATGCTGCCTGGATGGCCAGCTGCTGCCTAACACTGTGGGATGCTTTCTGGTGTCCCTTTTGGGCAATAAATTGGGGGCTCTCTATGCTGCAGCAGCCTGGTTTTGACAAAACTTGCAGGTACTTAATGTCCTTGAGATCTTAACATAATTTTGAGTTTTGCTATTTTATCTCTATATACTTTTTTCAGAGGAATCCCTTGATCATTTGTGGCTGTGGCTGATAAGGGATTCACAGGCTACAGGTGTGCCTGGTTTGTGCCTGCATAAGCCTTCTTTCCTTAGGAAATCAGCCTGAAAGGGGAAAAGGTACACACTGCAATTAAACCTTTCAAGGCTTCCAAGTGAAGAGGGGTTATTTACAACATCACTTTCAACAGAGCCAAGAGCTCAGTGCGTAAGCCCTGGAAGGGAGAGGGCTGCTGGCTGTTCAGCTGCTAGACTCTGCAGCTAGGCTGTTGGGTCAGCGAGCTATTTGATTTCAGCCAGATTGTGAAGCCAGATGCAATATAATCCCAGCAACACTTCTGCACAGCACTATTAGACCAGAGAAATATGACCAAGTGCTGGTTGTGCTGAGTCCTCCAGCTGAGAGCATAGCACTGTGTGACCTTCCCTGAGGAGCCCTTCTGCAGTTCCAGCAACTGTGAAATTTTAGGAGCAGTGTCTCTGCCTGTGCATACTTAAAGAAAGCTACTGTGCAACCCAAGATTTAATTTTCCAGAATGTTCCCTTTCACCCAAGGCAGTAATTACCCTGGTCCTCCACCTCCTCCCACAGGAAAGTCAGTGCAAATCATGTTTTGAAACTTGAAAGAACCAGGACAAGCAGCTCCCCAGCAGTCCGATTTCAAAGTGGAGAGCTATACCCCAGAACAGCGTACTTCACTCTCTAGAAGGATGTTGTGATATTTCAGCAAACAAACACAGCACACCACTTCCCTCTGAAAAAGAGAAAATTTCTATTCTGCATCTAAGCAATCCCAAGAAATGTGGCTCTCGAGAAGTGGAATAGATGACAAGACTGTATTGGCTTGGCACTTACACGAGTCACTTGGTACATATGGTATTTGGTTGATGGAAAGCATGACAGTATTTAGAGGCTTCATCCTACTCTAAATTACTAACTAATGGATAATTTAGTTAATTCCTCAGCAGCTGGATACAACCACATACAGATTAACTTCCAAAAGAGGGAGGCTTTTTAGGTTCCTGGTTTTAGGTCAAGATGTTCTAACTCTGTGACACTTTGCAACCACACTTGCCATTTTCTAGGAGCTTGGGGACATGCATTTACATTAGTTGGAGACAACTAATTGAACTTTCTTATTAATACAGCTTGTTGATGATACAAACAGTACACCATAAGTACTTGTATCATAAGGTTGCACATGGAGGGAGAGGTGGTAGAGTCAAACTCTTACCTGCTAGAAATTGATGCAGTTCTTTAGACTTCTTTTGTCTGGGTAAAGGCATGCCTTTGCATCAGACTGAGAGAAAACAGTGGGAAAGGATAGTTTAAGAATTGTGCCTTTACTTTGCCCCAGAGTTTGCTCTAGAAATCTATTCATAAGAATCTTTCATCTTACCATTTCTAATCTCTATAGATTTCAGGTAATTTTTAAGACATTTAAGAGAATAATTCATATCCATGCTGAACTGCATGATCTGGTATTAAAATGAAGGTGAGCTCTTTAAAGCATTTGCTGTACATGCAGTTCTTAGAACACCACTTTAGACTGTCACTAGGACCACTTTCTAAAGCCTTCCTATAGCAGTGATATCTCAGCAAATAGGGTTTGAGATCTAGATCCAGAGTTTAAAAATCTAGCACACACAAGACAGTATAAATACCTCTTGCTTTGAACCGAAGCTCAAGATCTCCCTATTCTGAATTTTATCTAATACTTTCTAAAGAGGCATTTTTAAAATCCCAGTCTAGACAATAGATCAGGCTGCAGGTATGTGGGAAGCTCTGGCTTGTCTATCTGTCTGTTTGCTAAACTGATTGATGTGCTGTTTGCTTTTATGCTGAGAACTGTTTTGCTACTTTGTGCATTTCCTAAAATCCTTCTCCCTCCCGTGACCCTTCCAGGGAACTCTCACTGTACATGACACAGCTGTTTCAGGGACCCTGAAATACTGTGTAAAGGTAAAGTTACTCCCAGAGGCTGTCTGCCACATACGGCACCAGCATTCTTATAAGAACTGGAGTGTCTTTCATCTGATTTGGGAGAGAACACCTATTTTATTTCCAAATTAAAACCACAATCTAAATATGGTATCCTCTCGCTTTTGTGCCTGAAGTCTACTTACATGACACACCAGGGACCGTACATCTGATTGCAAACCGAAGGTATGGGTTTACAAGTATGTGATTCCAGGGGTGTCTTGAAGATGTTTGCATAGCACATGTTGCTGACTTGTTTTACATATTTAGTACATGTTTAGGAGGTAGCGGAAATCTTTACTATCACACAGTAGTTAATAGGTTAGACAGAGCTCCTGGTGACCAACAAGTGTATGCAAGCCAATACACTATCCAATTCACGCAGGAAGCCTTATACACATCAGCGAATGTGGTGTAGTGAAATAGGAGTCCTGGTAGGCCTTAATCTTTTTTTTTCCCCAGAATGGTAATACTCATCATTATCTGAATCTCAAATGATATGTCTGTCTCTTTATCAGCAGATTTCTATTCATTGCCTTTATGACATTGCTGTCACAAAATGATCATGTCTCTTAGTATGTTCATGGTGGCTGTAGTCACCTGCACTGTGCTAGAGCAGTTGAAGACAAACAGTCATACAGTTTTGTGTTTATTTGGCTTCTCCTGCCACTGGCATGTGGCAGACTTGTGCAGTAGTGACCCTGTGGAACTTTCAAATGTATTTTTCATGCTGGTGGCGTAAAATCTTTATTCATAGCTGGAGACAACTTTGAACATCTGTCTTAGTTCTTACAGCAAACCCTGCTGAGCCTACAGTGTGCATCTGACCTTGCTCTAAATATCTGGAATACATATCCTGGAGTTCAGAGAAATGTAATTTTGATATTTCTTTATAAATTTTTTTTCCCCCTGTAAGGATAGACTCACTGGTAGCAAATGAAACCTTTCACACTTCTAGAATGACAGTTAAAATAAATGCCTACAATCCACTGTGGGCTGAATCCTAATGCCAACACTTAGATAAAATATTCTGCAAAATCAATAGAAATTTTACTTCTGTTGGAGGATTAGCAGAGTCTTTCAAGCACAAGGTGAACACAGGGCAAAACTAGGGAGGAATCTTTTTTAGATGATTTATAGCTTCACTAAAGCACAGAGATAAAGCCTGAAAGTGAAATGGAAAACGAGGTGCCCACAAGAAACATGGTTCTCGATAATACTAAAGTTAACCTTTGACATTAAATAACATGTATATAAAATATTATTAAGTTTAGACATGCTTGTTATCAGTAGCAAACCAATTGGGAGTATGGAAACCTCTGTCCTCCTGAGATTTCATGAATACTTTCAAAATCTGCTTATGACAAGGGCAGCTCTGCTGTTGGTGGTCACTGTTCTCGCCCTCATGGTAGATGGAGCCAAAGGCTCTTGGAGATTAATTGCAGCAGGCTTCCAACCTTTGGGTAGTTTTTGGACAGACAGTTTTTTCTGCAGACATTTTTCTCTCTGTCTGCCCTAGCACACAGGCTGCATACATGCTGTGCACCAGGCATGTGTGTAGCCTGCCCAGAAACTGCACTCCATCCTTCACCCAGTGTCTCCAGCAGTCAGCCACAGCCTGGATGGGTGCGTCTCTCAACTCTGCCAAGTTGCTTGTGTCTTTATTGAACAGTGAAGTATCATAGTCAAGGTAGGAGCTTAGCAAAAGTGGATGCACAGGTAGCTAGACTAGCTCCATGCTTTCATTTTAGGAAAGACTCGTTGTCTGTCCTTCTGAAAGATGGGCCTCTCGTGGGAGAGTTAGAAAGTGCTATTTCATCTTCTGCTCTCTTCCGTCTCCTGAGAAAGCTGCTGAGACAAGATGATACCTCAGTCCATACCGCCCTCCAAGCTGATGCCAGGGAGCCTCTTGCTTTGTTTTGCAGATAAGAGGTGGCAGCAGGAGTTATAGTGGTTTTATTTGTCTCTGAGGTGGAAAGTGAATCTTTTCATTGTAGACTGTAGATTTTTTACAAAATCTGTTACCCCCAGAGGACTGTGGACTGCAGCAGCATCCCCTGATTAAGGCTTCACGTAACTATCGCTCAAGGATTTATTTGCCTAGCTCTTGAATAGGATTTCTCACAGGAAGCAGATGTCACCTGTACTTTATTGGTCTGCACTGGCTTCCAGTTCAGGTTTGGTTTTACTGAAAGGTGTTGCTTCGGACCTGGAATATTCTGGAAGCCTGGGAGATGTTATGCTTAACAGGGAAATGTGAGCTAAAAGCTGTAGATGTAATTGGGAGGTGGAGGAGATAAGGTGTTTACTGTACAGTTCCCACCCTGGCTTAGGTGGTCCAGAGCCAACCTTTTTGCTTTCCAGACTTATTTTTCCCCTTGCTTTTTTTGTTAAACTTTTGTTGCACTGCGTTTTCTACATGGCTCTATTCCATGCAATATAAAGCACTGGCAATGCTAGCTAACCCTGAATGCTTTGTGAGTTTTGAATTGCAATGACTGAGGATTTTAAGAAAATAGAAATATTGTATAAGTTTTGACATTTCCTTATAGTGCTCAATGAGCTCTCTCTCTAAGCTCTGTAGGGCAAGTAGAATTATGCTTACTTTAAATGGTACAGGCTGATTTGTTTCAGACTGTTTTTGAACTTGCACCCTAGCATGATATTCAAGCCTGGAAGAGCCTATCTGGGACAGAAGCAAACTAGAAAGCAGTTTGATGTCAAAAAGCAGCATTACAGCTGGAAGCAGCAGTAGCAGTGGGGTATAAAGAGTGGACTTAGTTTTGTGCAGAGGAGGGGCCAGTACAAAAAATATAAAAAGAGCTATAAACAAAAGTCCAAAATGAAGAAATATTTCATATTATCTATGGCATTTCATTAAAAAAAAAAAAAAATCTATGCAACAGACTGCAAAGGCAATGTCTCGATAATGTGCTAAGCCTGAGCTTTGATTCAGTCTGTCAGAGAAGCAAGACTCCAGAGCAGTTCCACAGAGGCATAGGATATGTGAGTATTAAATACAGACGCAAGGTTGCAAGAAAGGACCTGTGCTCACCATGTCTTGAAGCATTGCTTTATCTTCCATGGATGTATCCCTGATCCTGTCACCAGACTGGCTGAGGTCTCCATGCCCTACTTTCCCATTTGCTGAATTGTCACCAAAGTTTGAACTTTGTCTTCTCTTAGCCTTTTTCCCTGGGCTGAATGACGGCACTGCTTCAGGGAGCCCTTCTTTGGTATTTTCTCTTTCATTCTGCACCTGTGTCTCTTCTCACAGAGCTATTCCCTGAGCATCACAAGGAACATCAGTGAAGAATTAATTTCGTTTTGTCAAGTTTCTGGTCTGACCCTTAATTTAGAGCAGTCATTTCAGTCTACAGTAAACTCTGTGTTCCTGCATGCTGCAGTGAAAGAATTACGAGCAGTCCTTAGCCATGTGCATTCAGGATGCTTTGGTGGCCCCATGGGACAGGTAGACTTCAGCTCCTGAAAACTTATTATAGAATGGGGGTGCAGTCAGTATGTTATTTTCTATATAATAGTGTGTATGTGGGTCTGCCCGTATGTCTTTTTACATGATTCACTGAGGCCATTAGAAGTGGAATGGCATACCATCATTTCAGGCACAGAGCTCTTCAAAATGAACAGCTTTTTCCATCTTTCCCCAAGGAGTCCTGAGAGGCATCCAGTGTGTAGGTGGGAGGAGACTGTAAGTATTCCATCACAGCATCCAGGAACACAAAGCTTATTGTTGGGATGAGCCTGCAGCTCTGAGTGATAAATAAGGCAGGGCAGTTAGATGAAAAGGGCTGACTTCTCTTGCTAAGACAAATGTGGACTGATTTTTAAAGTTTAACAACCTGGACCTCTCACGAGTATATGGAGCGCATGTTGGTAGAGGGTCCAGAGCTAAACACAGTATTCTATAAGCATGGTGAAGTAATCAGGCAACAGAGCAGAATGAGAGCAAAGATCTCTTTTGACTGACTTAATCTTAGACATATATTCTGCGCTTTCATCTTTGCTGTGCTTTTTGCCTCTTTCTGTTTCTGTTATTTGTTGATACATCAGGATATATCCAGTCCAGGTTGCTTGTTTTTTTTTTTTTCCCCCCACATTCGTTCTCAAAATTTCATATACCTTCTGGGTTTTCAGTCCTCTGAAGAAAGCAGCCCTTCTGGGTTTGCATAGTTGGACTCAGAGGCTAACAAGAATGTGCTTAATCTTAAGTGATTTTGGCTTATTTGGTTTCTGAGGTCATGGACATAGTGGAAGAACACCTGCTCTCATCTTGCTTCAGCACTTAATCCCTGTCCCAGACAAGCCTAGAAGGGCACGGCACAGGAGGTGAAGAATAATGTAAAAAATTGCTCAATAACTTTTTTGAACATCCAGAAAGGTTAATGGATACTGATTTTATTCTCCCTGGTTTTCTCATATCCACACTAAGAAATAAGATAGAAAGACACTGTTTCTTCAACTATTACATTCATTGCTTGAGAGAATGAAAAAATATGAATAATCCAAGGTCTCTGCAAGTAATATAGAAAGTGTTGAAGGACAGTTGTACACGTTCCTTGTATGCCTGATGCAAGCAGAAATTTCTGTTGGCAAATACTGCTTTGGCTAAGGCTTTTCAAGACTTGTTACCAGTCTGTGTGGGTGTGTGCACGTCTACTTGACATTTTCCTTTATTTTTTTTTCTAACTGAGACTATTTTCTTTCAGGGTGGCAGGACACAGTGCATCCAAGAGGTCTGCCCCATTCTCTCATGTCCCCAGCACCTCAGTCACATTCCTGCTGGACAGTGTTGCCCCAAATGCTTAGGTGAGTGGGTTTTTTCCTGGGAATTTTGTAATTAATATGACACATTTCTGTGTAGCATCTTTTATACCGGTATTGCACAATGCTGGTAAATTCTGGGAGGTGGAAGAGACAGTATTGCTCAGTGGAGTTTATAATCTACAGGTTTAAACAGGTACTCAGGGTCAGTGTGTAGGGTTGTGATGGGTGGTACTAAGCAGGAAGCCGCAGAAGAGCGTTTGAGCATAGTCCAGTTGGCTTGCTTAGAGAGACAAATACAGAGATATTTCCCACCTTCGTTACACATTTTACAAAGGAGAATGAGGGGGGAGAAAATGTTTCGTTGGAATTTGCCACAAGAAAAAGGCCTTACCCTCTCATATTTTTATTCAAGTGTGCATTTGCATTCTTGGTTTTGAGGAAATGCAGGTCAGAGGAAACTTCTGGACTGAAATTGCATTCTTAGAAGCTGTTGTCAGAGAGGCCAGGGACCAAGGAGTCTGCCTCATGGTTGCCTTCTTAAGGTGGAATCACAGTTTCAGCCAGGAATATTTTCAATTATATCTTTGCAACACTTTTTAAAGGAGTAAGTCAGAGGCCTCGAAGAAGGGCTAGTTCTTCCAAGTCATGCCAAGGAAGGCAGTGACTTTTGAGAGTCCTTATTTTGCTCTTACCATGTCCACAGATCCCACAGGTTAACGTTCCTCAGCATGTATCCCTCTATTTCATAAACAAGGAGCACTTACATCCTACCAAGTAAATTAGCTTTAATTTGGTCTATGAGGTTATAACTAGGTTTGGAAAATTTTCAGAGCTGATAACTCTCAGTTCTTCGACAGAAACTTTTTGTCATTTTGACCATATCTTTACTACTATCCAAAGTCTGTTTCCAGGGCTAGGTTAGGGGTACAGAGAAGTCTGGCCTTGGAGGCATGTCCTGGTTTCAGCTGAGTTAGAGTTACTTTTCTTCCTAGTAGCTGGCATAGTGCTGTGTTTTGGATTTAGTATGAGAAGAATGCTGATAACACACTGATGTTTTAGTTGTTGCTAAGTAATGCTTAGACTAGTCAAGGACTTTCTTTTTCAGCTTCCCATGCTCTGCCAGGTGCACAAGAAGTTGGGAGGGGGCACAGCCCAAGATAGTTGATCCAAACTGACCAAAGGGCTATTCCATACCATATGACGTCATGCTCAGTATATAAACCGAGGGGAGTTAGCCGGGAGGCAGCGATTGCTGCTCGGGGACTGGCTGGGTGTCGGTCGGCGGGTGGTGAGCGGTTGCATCACTTGTTTTCTTTTCCCTGGGTTTTGTTTGTCTCTCTCATTCTCCTTTTCATTACAATTATTATTATTATTATCATTATTATTATTATTATTACTATTATTATTATTTTATTTCAATTATTAAACTGTTCTTATCTCAACCCGTGGGTTTTCTTACTCTTGCCCTTCCGATTCTCTCCCCCATCCCACCGGGGAGGGGGAGGGTGAGCGACCGGCTGCGTGGTGCTTAGTTGCCGAGTGGGGCTAAACCACGACAAGGCAGCAAGCCATAGAGAGTTCCAGCTTCTTATAATACTTAACATCTTTGACTGCTTGGAAAAAACCTTAATTAATTAATTAATTTATTTGCTAATTGAGAAGTGCTACAGATAAATATCTACCTGGAATATTTAACCACAGCAGTAGAGAGTAATACAGTAGAGGAATGAAATTGAGAAGAGAACAGTCCAAATGCTGGGCTTCTATTTTGGCTGAGAACATTTTTCCTTTCATTCTGTAAACTGCCCTTGTCCTCTCCACCCCATGCTTTTCCCAGCTGAACGTTCCCCTCCTTGATCTAGGCATTCAAAACCCAGCTTTGATTTTTGACTGCTTCATGGGTATTTTTCTACAGATTCTTTTTTCCTTCTTAGAAATATCTGTAAATGAGTTCACTAATAATAATGATTTTAATTTTATGTGGTCTTCGCTCTAGCGCATGTCATATACCTGTGAATAGATAATGTCTATTCACAGGGAAGTGTTGAAAGTTTTGGAGCAGAGGTAGAGCCAAGGGATGTGTAGCACACTGCATGGCAGTCGGGAAGGAGAAACGTTTTCAGGGATGCTGAGTCATGGTTTTTAAAGTATCACGTGGAGGACCTCCCTGCAATTGAATTCCAGATACTTAGCGTATATAGCTTAGAAGAATGCAGTGGACTCTACTGGGACTTGAATTATTAGTTTAACTAGTGGTTATGAGCCAGCAAAGCCGACCATTAAGCCAATATCTTCACCACCACATCTTTTAAAGTGGTAGCTCCTTTGTCAGTGGTTTTTTACCAACTATTTGAACTGGGATGGCCACCTGGAATTGCGCTGGGTAGTTTGCAAGGCATGGAAAGAGCGTGTGAGAGAGAACTGGACTTCTGTTCACTTGTTGACATAAGTTATGCGGCTGAAGTCCTGGCCCCACATAGAGCAGTAGAAGTGTTGCTACAGGTGGGACTATGGCTAGGCTTTGCCTGTAAGGGTGCAGGGATGTAGAGCAGTTTCTTTTAGAGCTACTGAGCATCCTCAATTGATTTCATATGTCAGTCCTGCAAGAGAAATTAAGCCTTTTCAGAAAGACACACATTCATTAAAAGGAAGGCTGGTTATCGAAGCACAGATTAGTTGAAGGTAGATAATTTGCATGAGAGAGATGTTCAAATTGTGTCTAACTGGACAATAGCAATAATTTCTTTTGTTTAATAGTTATTTTAACATTAGATTTATAAAAACTCACGGATAATCCAATGGATTTTGCTGTGTGCTTATCCTTTTGTTTGCTTATATCTCAGAGGAAAATGGAGCCTTTTTCTTTTAAGCTGTTCTACATTTATCAAGAATTCTTGAAAAGGGAAGGAATTATAGTGTGCCAAGACCTGGTGGTTTGAGAGCTAAAGTATTGGCTTAGTACTTAGTGACTTCTTGTATGTACATATAGTGGCCATTCCCTAGCTTGGAATCGATGCCTGTTTAACATCAGACCTCAGAAATGATAAGCCGGGAGACTGGCAGCCACTCATAAAAGAACGTATTAGTTGGCTGCCACCAAAAGTAAACAGGGGAAGGTATTCAAAACCAGGAAGATAAGTATAGTGATTTCAAATGAGTTTTTGCAAAGAGCTCATGTTTATGTGTCATAATGGTCACTTGTTTAAAAGAACCTACTAGGAAAGAAGCTGGGGAATAAGAGAAGCTTGCAGAACCGCAAAGTGTGTTGCAACTTGGATCTGAAAGTGCTTGCAAGAATGCAGGACTTAAGGAAAGATTTGATATTGATGCTGCTTTCCCTGTATAGTGCTCTAAACCTTGCCTCACTCTCATGAAACCCAAATATTTTATGGGTTATGGAAACGAAATATCTTGTGTTGCCCTCATTCTGCTCATAAATGATGCAAATATCTGTATTTCTTGCAACCTTGTGTGAACATGGTACACCAAACTATCTTAATGAGACTAGACAACACCTATGGTTTTTTTGCATCAGTGTCACTGAGTTCATTTAGTTTGGCTGCTGTGAACCCCTGAGGTAGATATGCTAAAACCAGTTAAGGCTGCTTTATTTGATAAGTTATTGCATTAAGTTAAAGACTGTTTAAACTAGTTTAAGTGTACCTACCCTAAGAGTTTGCAGTGCTTACTTTTTATTCCTTTAGCTGCACTGTGCACTTTATGATGAGAAGGAGAAGAAAGATTTTTCCAATATAAACATGCCATAAATCATATTTATATTCTCTCCCATGGTAGAATTTGTACAGATGAATGTGTGCTAGAAGAACAGTGAACTGTTAAAAGTACATATTTTTTTCACACCAAAATGGAAACACATAGCAAATGACACATTGCACATGAATTTAGTCTGGTGACAATAAGCCCTACTATTTTTGTTGACAATATGGCATCTTTTCAACCACATTCTGTTTCTATTACTGTTTATTTATATTCAGGACAGAGGAAAGTGTTTGACCTCCCATTTGGAAGCTGCCTCTTTCACAGCAACGTGTATGATAATGGGTCCTCATTTATTTATGACAACTGCACAATGTGTACATGCAAGGTAAGTCCACAGTGCTTTGGTATTGTGTGCTGCTGGTTGTCTGGCTTAGCAGTAATTTGTAGGGCTGTGGAACGGTAAGCCCTGATACTGTTGTTCTTTGGCATCTTGTGTGGTCCTAGAGAATCTGATCTGAAGAGCAGTTGCAGTTGTGCTAGGAAGGTTTCAAAAGTTACTGCCTGCCTCAGCTGAGACATCACAACTGACTCTGTGTGATGCAAAATGAAGTTACTCAGATTATGTGATCCTCTTTAACTTTGCATTACAGTGAAAGAGGAGTTTCTAAATGGTGAATTACCACATCTCTGCTGAAGGGCAGTGATTTTTTTAGTTCCTCTAACATGTCTGTAACCACTTGCACTTTTGCACCTAGGCACAAAAAATGAAAGTGTCACCAAATCAGTAAGATTTTGCAGGCCAACAGAAGTACAAGCTGGGCTTTAGCTTCACAGACCACAAAAGATTCCCTTAATCCAGTAAATATTTTTTATTTTCTCTGAGCTGACCTATTCAAAGCAGTTGGGCTGTACCTTGGGTGGATGCAATGACTGAGCAAGCAGAAAATGTTATGGTAAGGACACACAGGAGCACAAACATCTTGGTGATGATTTCATGATTTCCTTTTTTCCTTTTACCTAGGATTCAACAGTGATATGTAAGAAGAGGTGCTTACTTCCCGGTGAATGCAATAAAAACAAATACCACTGCTGCAAGGAATGTCTCTCATATATCTCTCCTGAGGAAGTGAAAGTGTGCAAGTTTGGCAATAAGATCTTCCAGGTAAAGTTTCAGGTGTGGCTCAAGAATAGATGCCATTGTAACATCTGAAACAACATGAGTTTACTATAAGTTAGTACTGTGGCTTGTTTTTTAACAGAATCCTCACCATCTTGGTTGATGATGGAACAACTCAGAGGCAAAGCTTTGCAAAATTTGCCACCTGCTATTTTTTTTCAGTTAAAGATTGCTAAAGCAGTTAAAGATTAGTTCCTCCTTGATGTGACATGTTGTCTCCCTCTCCGTATGCAGAGATTCAAGCTGCTGTTTCATGACAAGTAATGCATTTTTAGTAAGAGACAATAATGCTCTGCTTTCCCAAACAAACACTGATATTCATGGAGAAGATATTCTGAGTGGTATGTAGGTTTTATCTGCTGAGCCAAAGAGTGTCTTCCATAGCTGAGCCAACAGGAGCTGTGTGAAGTTCGTCTTGTCTGAAAGTTACTCATCTTGATTTACTACATTTCATGTCTCTGCTAAGGACAGCACCCCTGACATCTTATATTAGTATAGCCATGTAATAACTGTTACCTACTGCACTCTCACCCAGTGTTTTCAAATCACAAGGGATTCCCTGCAGAACACCTCTGCTATTGCTGAGGCCCTATTTGTTTTTCCAAGTGGTGCAGCTTTTTCACACTGTGTCAGAAAAAGATTCTGTCACCTCACGGGCCATCTGTGAATTAAGAGGCCCTTGAATCAGATCAAATGTTAAATCCTTTGTGAATACTTGGTTTGCTCAGCCAGAATTGCTTCCCATTTATTCCATCTTTTGTGTACATAGCTGAAGTGTTTATCCTGGAAATTACATGTGAACCTACTGTATGCTGAGACTATACTCCATCTGATTGGCACTTTCACACTGGTGCTATTGTGCTTCAGGAACAAATGCCTGCTTCTTAGGCACCCAACTAAAATATTCTGCTTCTTGTGAAGATTTTATTATATTATGAAGTATTATATGGAGTAAGAAAAAATAACGAGACAGTACACCCATTTCTGGCCTTGTGTGCAAAAAGGTAAATCCAGCATCGCTCTGTTGAAGTTAATGGTCTAACACAGGTAGAATGGGCACAGCGAATGTGTTTTTGCACTCCTGTGTAAAAACAGCTGTGAGACAAAAAAATCAGGGTAGCTGCATGCAGTCAGATGTGATATATTCTGGTACCTTAGCAGATGCTTGGAGAGCGGTCATTAGAAGCCCACAAGAACATGTGCTGCATCAGGAACACCAGGCAATCGTAACATGGCCTGGAAACAAAAGATAGGGGAGAGGCAGTCTTTGACCAAGCATGCTGCGCTGAATAAGTTAGGCTCCTTGGCATTTCAGATTTAGTCTGTTTTTCTCTCTGGTCAGAACATCATGTTGAGGTGGGCACGTAATTGTTCACAGCTGTCTGGTTGGACGGCCTGTTCCTGTCAGGTCTATCCTCACCCTTCCTTCACAGCAGCCCTGTAAACAGAAAACATGCACATTTTGGCTCTAGGCGGGCTAGCACAAGACTGTAAGTGGGTGAGACAAAATGTTTTAGGAACCACACTTGGCAAATGCAACACTATGTAAAAAGGAGCCAGGGCAGTTCCACAAGCAATCCTTCCCAAGTAAGTGGGGACAAGACCATGAGGCATATTTTGCTCTGCACCTAATACTTTA
The DNA here is from genome assembly GCA_013401315.1 of Balaeniceps rex. Classification (NCBI taxonomy): domain Eukaryota; kingdom Metazoa; phylum Chordata; class Aves; order Pelecaniformes; family Balaenicipitidae; genus Balaeniceps; species Balaeniceps rex. The sequence goes on along the minus strand of VYZW01003683.1, from coordinate 7,091 downwards.
AGAGCCATACATAGACTGTCTTACCTGCTTTGCATTTGAGAAGTTCAGTACTGTATCTCTTCTAAACATTTTCAGATGTTTAGCAGATCAAGTATCTGTGAAAGTGCTGTAAGTAATCTAAATTAGAATTCATTATTTGACCATACCTGCCCTAAGTCAAAATGCTGCTGCATCTGGGAATAAATTCGCTATATGCTGACATATTAATCAAATACTTTCATGTGCAACAACTTAAAGACATCACTCAACCCAATGAATCAGGTTTTTCTAATTATGTGAGCTTAAATGAAAATTTGTGGTAGGTGTGATCACATCTCAGCCACATACTGGAGGGAAAACAATGCAAATAATCAGGACACTGATGAAAAATGCAAATATGATTTGGTTAGCTTTGGCAAAATGAATTTCTGACCTAGAGGGCCAAAGGGAAGAAAACCCTGCTGAATTTGATCTTTGTCTTTAATCCGACTGGCCATGGACAGACACCTTAAAATAATTTAGACTAAACAATGACACAATGCCAACAGGGAAATGCATCCTTTCTTGTGCAATGATACATTGCTGAAATAGCTTCCTGTTGCCACCCCAGCTGATACTTGATCATGTTCCCTCTTGCAGGATGGAGAGATGTGGTCCTCTGTGAACTGCACCATCTGTG
>VYZW01003681.1:22653-34424 GCA_013401315.1 Balaeniceps rex | reverse complement strand
ACAAGCTCCCAAGGACCAGGTAACAGTGTTGGGCAGGAAGCACTCAGCCACCCACAGGATTCTCTGAAAAGTGAAGAGGGAGGTATCTCCTAGAGGGTAACATGCTGGGTAAACTATTCCATGTGCTTACTAACACCATGAGTCCAGGAGCACAGAGACTCTCTAGGGAAGGTTGGTGGTAGGATCCAGATGCAGAGCTGTTACTTTAGAAGTGTTAGTTCCGTTCCTTGATTTGCTGCAAGTACTTTGTGAAGCTCAATTATTTTTGTATTGGTTTCCCCATCCATAATCTGAAAATTGATAGTATTCTATGCTTTGCAGAAATTTGGAGATGCTAATGAATTAAATTGTTTAGCCATCTGTAGGTTGCATGTGATCAAGAAGCATAACATTTTGTTCTACAAAATCTGAGAAGGTTTCTTTCACGGGAACAAGCTTCTCATCCCACTGTAAGGTGTAAAAAGTATGAAAAAGGATGTTGTTTGCTAAATATTACTTCTCTAAAAGTTGTAAGCCATGTGAGACTGTGGAGGAGGAGGATTTGACCAACCTTTTAAAAAGTGTTTGAGTCAGTGATATAAATTAGTTTTGGGAAATTACTAATTCTCATCTAAATTAAATAAATTTCTGACTATTGCCAGGAGCATTAAAGCCAAAGCCAGGTCACATGTGATACTCCTCCATCCAGTCAAAAGCAGATCAAAAATGCTTAAGTGGCATTTTCATAAATAACAATAATGGAAAATTAGATTTTCTTCAGATTTATTCTTTTGAGCTATAGAGGATACACGTATATCTGTGTTGACTGTGTGTCTGAATTGGCAGACAACACATTAGAGGCTGGTTTCCTTGCCAACCAGTGCTTAAATGTAATGTTTCCTACCACAAAACAACAGTAAGTGTGTGTGTGTTTTAAAAAAAAAAATCTCCAAAAAACCATTTGTACTAAATGATTGGAACCTGCCTTAGTATTCTTAAGTCTTTAAAAACAAATCTGAAATAAAGAGCACAGTTCTTCCCTGCAGCATGGGCTGTTAGACCGTTCCCCTGATATTTTGCTTTGATGACTTTGCAAGACTGAAGTAGGTAGACTTGTGGATCAAGCATGAACTCAAGATCAGGCCATTGAGGTTTTTACTCTTTGCTTACAGAATTACGGTATTATACAAATCATGTGGCTGTGCTGACTCGTCTTCCTGCCTGTGGATGACCTCTTCTCCTCTCACCCCAATTAGAAAGGAGGGGGGAGCGTAAGAATAAATACATCCATGTCATAAAATACTTCTCAAAAGCATTCAGATGACAGGTGCTGTAGCAACACGTTGCAATAAGGGTATTTTCAGTTGTGTACAGCTGTAATGGCTAGTACTTTCTTGGTTTTCTGTCTGCATTGGTCTGGTCACAGAAGAAAGCCGAGCAAATTGTATGCATGAACTCCCAGTGGTTGGTTCATGGCTGCTGTTTGAGGTCGGGATTCTTTCCTCATTCCTGTATTTCTGCTATCTGGTTGAGCTCCCTGTTCCCAAACCAGCAAAACAGATACAGATACCTCAGGTCACTCAGCTTCCTTGTCACTTAGCATTTTCACCAAGCTGAAGCACAAATAACAATTTTACTCCCACGAGTAAATAAATGCTAAGTCAGTGTCTGGTGATTCCTCTGAAACCTCAAGATGTCTCGTAGCATGACTGATAGATTTGAGTAAATGGCACCCATAAGACTGTTGTTGCAGAAGAATGATTAAGCCTAAATTATCCGAATGACTCTGACTCAGGATATAAACAATGCAAGAGCAATTGAGAGACCCTGAATCATGAACTGTGACATGATATATCCTGGAGTTCAATAAGCTAATGGTGCTATTAATGACTAAGCTAAAGCAAGCAGAGGTTTTGTTTGCTTCTGATTTCATGTCTTCTACCCTCAGTCTCTGCAGGTGGCTAAACATACAAAAGTACTTATGAAGTGGGGCGGGGGGGGGGAAATACAGAAGAGAAGAAAGTAGGAGCAGGGAAGCAAAGGGATTTATGTTTTTGTTTACATCTGGAAATTTTCCTGATGTCCCTAGGGTAATGGCATTCACAGTGAGAGAGGGAGGGAGGGAGGCAGGCCCACAAGCTCTGGTGGGGGAAGGGAATAAAGAATAGGGGGCAGATAAGGAAATAAAAAGCAGAAAATAAAATACAGCCAAGGGCAAGAGGGCATTTTTTAGGCAGGAACAGGAAAAAAGAAGAGATGCAGGGGTGGAAGGAAAGAAGAGATGTCCAAATGGTTGTCAGTATTCTAAGAGAAATACTCTTAGCAGTACTGGCAGTAGTGCACAGAGGTTCCTATAGGTGAAAAATAAGCCAGTCAGTAGGTCGTTTACAAGTTGTTCTCCAGAATAATATACAAGAAGAATCTTACCTGAAATTTTCACATTTATTGGCACAAAAGAATTTATTGATCAAAACTAGCCAATTCTCCCTCCCTTTTAGTATATGATCATGACAGGAGAAGCTGAATAGCTTGCTCCCTTGGGAAAACCATGTTATTTCATAATAAATAAACTGAAATTTTAGTGACAGACCTGACAGAGGGTTTTTATCTTATTTTCATCATATCTGAAAGAGAGGGGAAGAAGCCGAGTTAAGTCTCTCTTATTGTTTTCCTTAAATTAAATGAAAGGAGTAGGGCGGGGAGGGATAGAAGAGCCCACTACTGAGCAACTAAGTTACCCTTCCAGTCATTTCTATGGCAAATGAAAGTGCTTCTCAAGGATAAGTAACCTACTGAAACCTTATGCAGTGGTCATGGGGAATTGCTGCCAGAACCAGAGAGAAGTGAGAACAAAGGACAGAATATTAATGGAAAATGTCATTAGGTGTTTCAGTGTAACAAGCAGGGTTTTTTTCCTGACGCATAAATGGTAATTTCATGGAACACACAGTAGTGACAAGCGGTTCATCTTTCCTTAACTCGGTGTCCTTTAAATCAAGACAAAACTTAATACTAAGGGGAGGAGAATGCTCAGTCTGCTGTTAATGAAAAATGCTAGTAGCCAGGTCCTTCTGTTTGCCTTCAAGTTGGCTATGAATGTGTAAAAATGTTGGCTATGCATGAAGTATGAGGAGATGTTCATAATGTGGAATTGTCTCTTTTTATTAGTATTTAAATAAAGATAAAACTACCCTGCATGACCATGTGCAGACAAAATGAACAGTGAGAATCTTTTTTAGTTTTTCTGACATTAGATTTACCTGATTAAAAGCTGACCAGATATCAAAACCATAAAGCACTCTCTAAAATTAAAACCCTTAATGGCTTCATTAATACCGTGAACTGACATCAAGCTTCAGGCACGTAGCTTTAGTGTACCTTGGCATCTAAAAAGGTGCTGTCTGGGGAGCAGAGAAGCAGGGAGAGCTTGCTTCAGAACTGCTGTCACTACTTAGTGTCACGATATAGGGGGCTATCAATGTCTTTACTTGTTGGGAGTATGGGAGTCTGTCCCCTTTAGTGGTGGAAAGCAGGGCTTTACTTTGCACACCCTTTTCAGACATGCTGCATGTAACTGATAGCAACAGCCTAAGCTCGCTGGCTGCTGTCGGCACGAGTTGTCTGACTGCCACCGGGTTTGTTTGCATAATCAGTGCTGGAAGACTCGTCTTCAATAGAGCAGTCACTCCCGCAGTGAGTGGTGATCATTTGTTTTTTTGACTAAGCTTTACAAAACTGGGAGTCTCTTTTAATCTGTATGTATATGCGGTGGGGTGGGCCTTAATCCAAACTGGATCTTGAGGAACTAAAACAAAAGCCAAATAAAGTCTGAGTGCTGATAGTCTTATTGGTTACTGATCAGAATCACCAACCTGCAATAGTGCTACTCTGGGCACCTCTGCAGAGGAAGATCAAAATGAAGTTGAGAATTGGAAGTAGATCGGACTAAATCAGAGGAACCAAAAAACGGCTGCTTTTGAAGTTCAGTTTGTGTCTTAGGAAATGATGTTTTTTAATTACCATGTTAATGTTGTGATAGCCACTGGAAAATTGAATTAGTACACAGGATATTTGGAAATCTCCGTGGTTTTCAGAGAAGAAATACAAAATAAAGGAACTCCACTGGGATGAAGCTATGCTGGATCAGCCAATATCCAGCAGGCTTGAGAGCCAACCATATCATCTGCCCTGTGGTTTTCCTTTCAAGTGTTTTCAAGTTGGGCGTCCAGTAATTGATCTGGGGTGCCAGCTGCATCAAGGCAGAGAGTGTCAACATGCTTCAAACACAGAATACACGCAGGGTGACAGAGTTTGGAAAACAAGAAAAAGGCACAGAATTCAAACTGAAATTTGAACTGGTGAATGTCCACATCTGGTTTTGTTTTCTCAGCATGAGATGCACTGACTGGACAGTGAGCTCCCCACAAGCATTCACTGTCAGCATAGCTCCCTATGAATACCACGTTGCATTTCATAGTAGCTAAGTATAAAGTCCTCTGGAGTTAGATGGGTTGTGGGCATATCTTTCTGTTCTCAGATAAACAGTGCTCTTTTAGGCCAGTATCCTCATGCTGACAAAGTCCCCTCATGTACTGTAAGCAGTTTTAATTAAGCCTCTTGCTGTATTTAATTGTCTGGTTTGTTACCACTGACAAGTAGGCAGGTTTATATATATAGTTGCCATTTGATTGAGTACTCTGGATGCGGTGTCTGTGTGTATTTACAGCAGCTAAGTATGTATGGGCCTCCCAGATCTCCATGCCTAGCAACAGAGATTTTTGGGAGCAGACTTTCTATCCATGGTTAAAGAGGACTAACTTAGGGACTATGTAAGTAAGTTGGATGTATAAAGTCCATTAAATAAGGCAGGTTGCATCTAAGGATGCTGATGAAGCTGGTAAATGTCACTGTAAAGCTGAATTCTTACATTTGAGAGATCATGGAAATCAGGGGAGGTTTCTCTTGACTGGAAAAAAGGAAATGGTACACCCATTTTCAAAAAAGACATAAAAGAACACCTGGCAAACTACAGGTTGGACAACCTTATGTCTCCTGAGCCCTGAAAATTATGGAGCAAATTCTCGTGGATGCCATTTCAAGGCATGTGAAGGATGAGAAGGAGATTGGGAACAGCCAACGCAGATTTTTGAAGGGTAAATTGTAGGTGATCAACCTGAATGTTTTCTGTGTTGAGATGACTGGCTCTGTGAATGAGGGGAGAGCAGTGAGTGGATTTATTTTAGCAAGGCTTTCGATGCTGTCTTGTGTAGTATCTCCATAGTCAACTTGAGGAAATACAGAATAAAATGGATAGAATTACAAAGCGGGCAAAAAAACGGCTGAACTATCAGGCTCAAAAGGCCAGTGGTTAGTACTTTGGCTGCAGGCTTGTTATAAGTAGTGTATCTCATAAGTCACTTCTGGGGCTGGCACTACTTAACATCTTCAGCAACAACCTAATCAATGGGACAAAGTGGGCCCTCAGGAGGTTCTCAGGTGACACCAACTTGGAGGGAGCTGTTGACATGCCGGAAGGTCACAGTCCCTCAGAGTGACCCCGACACAGGTCCCTCCCTGCCATTCAGAAGGCCCCTGGAAAGCTGGAGGGATGGCCTGCCAGGAACCTCAGGAAGCTCAAGGCATAGCCTGGGGCTGGCAGGCCAGTGGCAGCCGCGTCAAGAAGGGGCTGGGTCCCGGTGGGCAAGAAGGCGAGCATGAGTCAGCAGTGTGCCCTTGCAGTGCTGAAGAGGCCGACCACGACCTGAGCAAGAGTGTAGCAACTGCCAAGTACAGAGAAGGGACTCTTGCCCTCTGCTCAGCAGCTTGGGAGGCCTCACCTGGAATACCGTGTGTCCAGTTTGGGGCCCCCCAGAACAAGAGCAATATTGACACCCTGGACGAAGTCCAGAGCAGGGCCACAGAGGTGGGTCAGTGTGGAAAAGAGCGGGCTGAGGGGGTGGAATGGTTCTCTTCAAATACCGTGCCCCTCTCCTCCAGGGCCATAGAGAAGACCAAGGCAGACTCTTCTCAGAGGTGTATACAGCAAAAGGACAGGAGCCAACAAGTTGTAGCAAGGGCAGAGTTCTCTGGGTGTTAGGAAAAATGTTTCCCAATGAGGGTGGTTAATCCCTGGGTCAGGCTGTCCCGACAGAGGCTGCAGAATCTCCATCTCTGGAGACACTCAAGACTTCATGGGAAGAGGTCATGTGCCACTTGATCGAGCTTTCAAGGTAGCCCTGCTTTGAGCAGGGGCTTGACTAGAAACTTTCAGAGGTCCCTACCACTCTGCATTCCTCTTTGAGTCTGTGTTGGGTTGGTTTGTTTGCTTTTAACAGAGTGAGCAAATACGGTTTTTTGGACAGGGGAGCCTCTGAACGTTTGTACTCTCCAGTACATATTCCCTGAATGAAACGGGTGTGTGACAGATGTAGGCACACATATCGGCCGATGGCTATGTGTGACAGAGTAGGTCTGTAAGTTCAGCCAGCAGTGTAAATATCTGTTGTGTCCAAGTATCTGGACATCTGTCTCTGTTTCTTGGTATTTTCTAAAGGAACTTCCTTCCCCTTCTCAAGACCCTCCTCCTCTTCCCAAGGCTTCAGAAGCCATTCACATAAGGGACTATTTATAGTCAGGGTTGAGCAAGCAGCAAAGATGTGGGTAAGGGAAAAATCTATTTGCTCATCAAAATCTCTCACCTTGGAGATGAGAAGTTTAGATGATTACACATGCAGATGTGTACATATACACACAGGGGTTATTTTATTTTGGCTTTCACACTTGCTGCTGTTGCAAGTTGTGCCCACATGTGCTTCTCAGGCTTGTATATTTGATAAAGTTATTTGCAGATTGGTCCTATTTTCAAGCTTTTGTTAACTTGAAAACCTTTCCAGTGAAGCGTAGTTAGATGCAGTGACGTTGCAATATTTTGTATCCTTTTAATTCCTTGGGCGTGAGTCTTTCCAACCCTTTCATCATGCTCGCTCTCATTTCCCTGACTTCTTGTTGAAAAGTTTGCTAAAAGCACTGTTTATTTCTATAACCCGTAAAGGAGTTTGCCATTTCTCTTGTGGTTTAGTGAGAAGGAAAAAAAAAAAAGAGGTTGTATAAACATAACTCCATTTAAAAAAGAAAAGCAAATGCACCAGCACGTTGTAATGAGAGCTATTAAAATAATTAGTCCCTATCCTAGGATGATTGCAAAAGAAAATAAGTAATGAAAGTGAAACAACTGGTTTATAAAATGAACAACCAGCATAAAAATTGAATGAGTCAAAAGTTTAAACCAGAATGTGACTGAGTTGCAGGATAGTGTAGGAGGAAATGTAATTGTGCTTATTCCATGGTCATTTACTTGAACTAAATGTCTCTGAATAGTGTCTGAGACGTGCGTGTAGAGCTTATACTTTCCAAAAATGTATCACCGTATTTGATTTTGGGACAGTCAGTGGGTCAAGCTTTGCCTAAGGCAATCACAGCAGCTTTAACGATCAAGTGCTTAGGGGAATGGGATAAAATGTCTGTATTTCTGCTTTGATTTGATCTCACTCCTTATTTTATTATGGCCTGCTGGACAGGTCTGCGTTCACTCATGCTGTAGTGTCTAGTGCTGCCCCACATTGAGAGAAGAAAGATGGGTAATGCAGGTTCACCCCCAGTGCCAGCGGTTCCTTCAGCCTCATGGGTCTTACCAACCACAGTCTCACTCTGGTGCTTCCAGTAAGCCTTCTTGTTGTTGTGCGTCTCTCTTTGTATAATTGTCATACTCTTGCCTTAAAATAGTATCAAACAAGAAAGATATTGTTCTGTTGATGCTGATGGCTCAATATTAACCGATGTCAGAGATGTCACTTTCCTGTAGTGTGTTGTCTGATAACTGTCATATGCTTCAATATCAATATTGTAATGAAAAAGCTCTGATCTTGGTTTACATGTGCTGAGAAAACATTCCTGGTAATGCCATGTGAAATTTCAAAGCATATACTGACCAGATGGATGCCTTGTCCTTTGAAACATTAAATATTTAAATATAAATATGATTACTATTTAATAAATACTTTATAAAACAATTACTTTAGCAATGACCACAACTCTTTTATTCCATCTGATGCTGTAGAAGCCCCTGTTCAGAGACCATCTTTGCACTGTCAACCTGTAAAAGCAATTGAGGTGTTGGGCTGTAATCAGTGGGTCAAAGCAAGCTAGTCCAATCCATGTGCCCAAGGTGTCCATCTGTAATCTCATTTCCCCCCAAAACCATATTTGTGCGTAGTGTTGTGTTCAGTATATAGCAATAGAATTAAAACGGTCCATTTAGAAAACTCTATTTGTATATTTGCCAGCAAATATTTTGTGAAAAAGTGCAGGATCATGCTAGATAGTGTTTCAAGAATCACAAATCAAAATTCCAGAAGAGCCTGAGACCCAAACCTAGAAGGAGATCTATATGGACTCTTAAAATTTAGCCCAGATTTTTAGACAAGAGTGCTTAAGCTAATCTTGGGGAAGCCATACTATTAAGAACAATGTTTTCTTGTGAGTTAAAACAATCTAGCACCACCACACACTCTAAATAATGGTTCTTAAATTTTTTATTCCTGAAGATAGAGAGATTATATTCCTGTAATAATACTTATAGCTGTGTAGACTTGTCCTGCTTATTCAAGGTCGTCTTTGAAGTTTTAGAAAGCACTGATGAGTGTGCTTCAATAAATTTTTACTTGTCTTGTCTAGGGAAGCAAACCAACTGTGGCAGGTTTAATCGGAACTAAACCTTGTCTGAGTCAAACAGAGGCTACAAACCCGAACATGCCGGACAAGTTACAGCAGAGTTAAGGCCTGTTCTTTCAGCTGTTCCAGGGTGTGGTGGTTGGGGAGGGGGAGAGTGTCTATATACATACTTACACGGACTGTATAAAGTATCCCTAGTGCGTAGGAGGCTGGCAGTCATCCTGTATCTACTTGCCTATGTGACCTTGCTCCCAGGGAGATTTGGTTCTGGGGATGCTCTGTTTAGCAAGGTATACCAGACACCAAAGGGACAGGCAATGAGAGCTCAGCAGTGGGCTGTTGTTGAGTTGGGTTGCAAATAGTGGGCTGTGAATTAATCCAAAGATTTTCAAGTGTCACAAAAGGCAAATACTCATTGGTCTTCGGTGCCTGTTGCCCAGTTGCTTGGCAGAAAGCCAGAGAATCTTACTTGGATCATGGTTTGTAAGATAAAATGAGAAGCCCTATTTAATTTAAATTGATATGTTTCTTTCAAAGTGCTGTACTTTCCTTATTATTTACATTCAGTGTAATCCTGTGGCAAAATCAGCTCTAGAGGAGGTAGCTGCAACCACACTGACATTTACATTTCATTTGTTTATACTGGATCTGAGGTTATGTCTGTGAATTTTACCCGTGGCTGCAGAAGATGAGAATAGCTTTAGGAAAGAGTCTGCACATTGATGAGAGAGTGGGATATGTGCTTTCCATAACTGTATTCCTGACTCATTTTTCACAGCACAAAGAATTCTCTTGTGGCTTTCCACTTCTTATGTGGTTAGTGTACCACTCCCACCTTCCAAAAGTCTCAGCCACTCAAATGCATAATTTTCTAAAGTATAGGCTGTAAAATTAAAGGTTACATTTCAGTTCCACAAGTGAACCAAGTTACCTGGCAGTTTTAAAAGAATGTAGGTGTGTGTAATGGTTCAGAAATTAGACACAGAAAAACCTACCTTAAAACACCCTAACAATAAAGTTCAGATTTAAACCCATTAACAATAGAGAATTCAGAAGCTGATACTCTAATCCATAATTCCACCCACTGTCCTGCAGCGCATGTTTTACCATATATAAGATCAACCAATGCCCTAAGGGGGCTGCTGAGCTAGGGTAGTAGAAGGGTGAAGTAAATATTATCAGGCCTGTTAAAAGTTTGGGTTTCTTGACCTTTATACCTTTTACACTTTTCTCAGTGAATGCTTAATTTGTGAGTAGCCAGGGAGTGCTAAACCAAAACATTTTATTTGCCAAGATTATTTTTTCATGCAGTACTCTAGAGAATGTTTATTATCTCTGTTACCTTGTAAGCAGGATACCTCACAGGTTTGATTTTCACATTCCCATGAGTTAGGGAAATAACTTCTATCCTCATTTTATGGCTGAAGAACCGAGGCACAGAGGTTCTGAAGGTTCAAGATGATAAGCGCAGTCACTTTCTAGGGTACCTAGCTTTCAGCCTCTTATGGGCTAATAGGCCTTCAGTACCTTTAAGTTATACTAGAAAAATATGTAGACTCAAGGCACTGATCCTAAGAACACTGTATTGCTGTTATGAGAAGAGCTCTGTATTACTCATTTCTCAGTAACATATACATAGGGGACGCGTGAAAGGAATGGGGCCCTACATCAGGATAGGGCCCTAAATGAGGATCAGGAGTCTGCTCCAGTGTCCTGATGACACAGCTGTAGTGCCCACAGCAACTCTGCAGAGTGCCTCCCAGAGCACCCTGCTGTGGTGAAGCTCTTGTTGCAAGCAGTGTGGTGGAGAGGGCAGTCCTATCTCCCTCCACAGGGAAAAGCTGGATGCCTGGGAAGCTATTTTCTGCAATTGCAATACAAAACAGAGGCCTGTAAGCAGGAGTTAATGTGGTCCCATCCTGTGCTAGTATGTGGGATTTGTGAATGTCTGAATGCCGTTAAGGTTTTTTGCATGGTAGCCTGGTGCAAAGCTGATGGTGCGCTATTGATAAAGTGTTGGAGGTTATTCATAGGTATTGATTGAATCTGACACGTCATTTTAATGGAACCTCTGTACTTTTTGTTTGATGTTTTAGTAGTTTATCATAAACATATACATGAAATAATTCAGTAAATGCAACAGAAGTACTTTGAGGAAAAGCTAACAAAATGGAGGAGCCTTGAGATCTGAGTCCAACCAGTAAATCAACAAGGCTACTTTGAAGGTCTCTTCAAAGTGCCGTTTCAATGATTCTGAAATTAGTCCTGTTTTGCTGCAGAGGTGCTGGGAGCATATCAGTGAGGAGCTTGATTAGTCTGAAAAAGAGCAAGTACTAGCGTTTAAGGCCATTTGCACATCAAAACTCTTTAAGTGGCTCGTTAACTGGATGTATTGGAAATAAAGTAGAAGTACATGGGATCAAAACAAATAATCTGTAGCCTGTTATCTGCCATTACAACCATTCTGCTTCCACTTTTATTGCAAACTGAAAATGCCCGTGAAGTTATTCTCTCACAGTTGTGTTGCGGGTCTTTCCCTTGTTTAGACTGTGAACACGCATTGAGGTAACTGGAAGAACATGGACTCTTCTGCCCAGGAGAGGGTACTCGAGCAAGGTCTTTGTGAGTAGGTCAGAAGCCAGGTCCAGGTGCTAACAGGAGCATAACAAGACAGCGGTGTCAGAATTGCTGTGCTTGCATCCCTCCACAGCGAAGAGAAGAAAACAGATCCTGCCCAAGGGCAGCCACCAGTTCTGTGTCAGACTGAAATGCTATTAGAGTGGGCCAGGCACGTGCCCATTGTGGACTGCGTGTGGTCTACAGGCTATGAGTTGAAGCTCAGTAGTCACCCTGGCTATTTCGGTAGACATAAGAGGTTGTGACGGTTCCAGACTCTCCTGAAATCCAGGCTTGACTGCTTTCTATACTGACAGCAAGACTAGAGGGACCGCAGCTCCGTCTGGAGCCTGCCTTCCTAAGCAGAGCAGGCCTTGTATGCTCTAGAAGGGTACAGTAGGCTAACTTATGCTGGAAGTCTAAAGCTGCCTGAACAAAGTAGGCTG